>PVJA010008190.1:0-65397 GCA_004027025.1 Myocastor coypus
TTTTTTTTTTTTTTTTTTTTTTTTTTTTTTTTTGTATTTAGTACAGGGTCTATAGGATCAAACTGATAGTCATTCTTCTATTTTCAGACTCTGAAATGCTGGGATTACAGACATGCACCACCGTGCACCATCTGAATCACAGTCCCAGCACACCCCAGGGACAGGCCCAGAATAGCACACTGACCAGCTCTGCAAGTCATTTATTTCCTCTTTCTTTCTTTCTTTCTTTCCTTCTTTCTTTCTTTCTTTCTTCCTTCCTTCCTTCCTTCCTTCCTTCTTCCTTCCTTCCTTTCTTTCTCTTTCTTTGTTTCTTTTTGTGGTACTGGGGATTGAACTCAGGACCTTACACTTGCCAGGCGAGTACTCATTCTATTGAGCTATCTACTCTGCTGAATTTCTTGTCTTTCTGAAGTAGCTTTTACAAAGGTAGCCCTTCACACTGTAAAGATGTAGGGCATTCAGAACGATCTATTCTCTAGAATATGGACCTATTCTCAATGTTTCTTGCTCAAATAAACTTTATTAAATGAACTGGTGTGAGTTTTCTTTAAGATCCTCTTCCTGGGATATTTGAAATCATCTGAAGAGGCTGCCCATTCCTAACAAGTGTGGACTTTCTACCGTAACTGTCATTGAGTCTTTTTGTCAGATTGTTTTTCTCTTTAAAATCCTAAGGGGTGGGGGGGACCTCTGAAAAACTTCTTTAGTCTTTGTGCTGTTGTTGCTGTAAGCAGTTGTTATAACCATATTTTTAAGTGAAGAAAAATATTCTGTTTTTATGTCAATAAATCTTTTCTAATATGCACAAATGGGCTCTTTTACAACTAGAAAAATAAGTCGGATAATTTCCAGACTCAAAATGAGCTACAAATTAAAGTTTTCAAGTAACATTTTAAAATGTGGCCCATGTCTTGCCATTTTTAAAAATATATTTACCAGCATAAAATACTTTTAGTAATTCTGGTATTACAATTGAATATTCCTTCCAGCATAGCATTTCTAGGGGTACAGCCTGTAAAACTAGCTAGGTATTTCCTGAATGTATCACAAATAGAAAGTATCTTTTTATTGGAAAGACATTTCTTCACAAGTTCTCAGATTCTGGAAGTCAACTTTGAATCCTGTACCATGCTCCAAATAAATTAAACGTCGTTTCAAATGCAGTTGTGCTTTTCAGAGTTGTGTCTGGTTTATTCTTTTACTTCAGTCAAGTTCAAGTCCAGTTCTGTTATTTCACATCTTTGTTAACTGTCCAACACCGTGGCAAAATGCCCGAGGTGAAGAACATGAAAGGTGAAAAGATTTATGCTGGTTCACAGTTTTAGAGGCTTCACTTCATAGGCACTGGAGGAGAGAGAAGGGGAAGAAATCCCAGGATGCCCTTCCTGCTCATGCGCCAAGGCACCTACTTCCTTTAGCTAGGCTCCACCTACTAATGCCATCAGCTGGGGACAAAGCCTTCAACGTGGAAGCTGTAGGGACACTTAAGAGTCAAACCACACAGACTTCACACAACACGTCCCTCTCAGTGTGGTCAACAGTTTTGCAAATAGGTAGCTTTACTAAAATAATCATGGAAGAAAGTCAGCAATTGAGGCCTTGTGAAGAATAATGAAAACAACCATTAGCGACTGAGTGTCTGATAAATAGTAGGCTCAATACTAAGCTTTTTGCACAAATTACGTACAATGAAATATAAATAATATGTACATGAATGTAATACATGTATGTGTAATTTCTTGTCAGTCAGATGAAGACTGTATGAAGAGAGGATGTGAGGGAGGGAAAGAAGAAAGCAGTGAAGAGTGAACCCACTGGGGCTGGGGAGACAGCTCCGTGGCACGTCTCTGCTTGGCTAGTACAAGGCCCTGAGTTTGAACCCTGGTCCTGAAAAAAAAAAAAAAAGTGAACCCACCAAGCCCAACTGTCCATACTGTTAAGTAAAATTCCCTGGCATAGTGGCATAGTGTGAAAGTTTTCATTCCATGTCAATCCAGCTGAGGAAAACCCTGTCAAGTGCGGGCTCAGCAAGCTTGGAGGTGTTCTCCTCCATGACGAAGTGTAGATTCCAAGAAATAGATTTTCTCAACTCTAAACATCTGTTTAATTTGGAACTTATCTAATTTAGCCTATTCTAACCGTACTTTCAGGTGAAGTTTATCATTCACAAATAAATATATTAGGAAGATGACAGAAGATTCTTTGAGACTGCCTAAAGGCAAGCTTTGTGAAAAGAATATAACAAGTCACATTTTCTGGTTTCTTCAAAATCCACTTGTGTATTTTAGGAGCTATAGATAACCCTTAACTGAGCAGGGAGGTCAGAAAATCGCCTTTCCTTTTTTCAGAAAGACTAAATAATTTTGAGAGGCCCATATGCTACATTAGCCTTGATTAGGTGATATATTTTATAAATTAACATTTATTATTAAATCTTAATTCGTGTTAGATATTTGCTGAAGATATTTTCAAATTGATTTCTACTGGAATTGTAGGTCCCATCAAATTTCGGTGGTTATCTGTTTATTAATTTAAAACAAATTCACCTAAATTTAATTTAAATTTAAGTGTACTGTTTTAAATAAGTTGTTATCTGTTTATTAACTCAATATTATAATTTATTTATTTATTCTATTTATTATTTATTTAGTTGGTACAGGGCCTCACTACACAGCTTAAACTCATAGTGATCATCCTATGTCAGCCTCCCAAGCACTGGGATTATAGCCGTGTGTCACCACACCCAATTTTGGTGGCCTGCTTGGTGCATGGCACAGTGTAGGGACAGCTTGGCGTGTGGTACCAGGATAGAACCTGGGTCCTTGTGCTTTCCAGGCTTAGACTGCTAAGCTGTCTCCCCAGTCCTAATGTTATAATTTCATATAATACCTACTAATGTATATAATATTTATCATATGATATGTATGTTAAATATCTTAGTAGGAAGTGAGAATAAAAGACACATAGATGAGAAGCACAAATAAAGAGAAAATTGTCACAGTTAATAATGAGGCACTATGAGACCAGACTGAAAACATTTCTAACCATCAGAGTGGAGAAATTAGATGTGCTATGTAAGTAGAAATAAGTAGATTTTCCAGGCTATGAAAAAGAGTATTCCAACAAAAAGGACCACATGGACAAGGCACAGAGGGCAGGGAGAGCATTTTAATAATATAAATCTGTAATCATGTAGGGATGGCTCAACTGGTCCAAACAGTATTAAAACTGGGAAGTTAGGAATGATTATAATTTTAAAGACACTTTTAAGCTATCATGCAAAGTTTAGCACATCATCGTGGGCAGCCCAGTGGATAAAAGATAGTAAGGAGCTTCTCACCATGTGTTTCGAAATGACCGGACTGGCTTTGTCCCCTCACAAGGGCAAGAGGAGCAGGGTGAACGCGCAAAGGCCATTGCTCTTGCAGCACTGCTCTCACGTGTGACTGACCGTGCAGTGCTCAGGGGGCAGCGTCAGCGTCGTGAGGAGCCTTACAGAAATCCAGAGCTTCAGGATCCCGGAACCCTGAGATCCTGCGCTACACAACCACATAAGCGTTTCTCCAATTCTGGAACGGATTGTGTGTGCACACTGTGAGAAATTTTAGCCAAATACCGCTGCCTAAGTCTTGTTAAAGATTCTCTCCTCCAAATGCTAGCCGGGTTCTTCTAAATATTTGCTGGACTGGTCCCCATGCTTGGCCAGAAAGACTTGATTGAAATGGTAAGAATTTTCAACTATGCAGTGCTACATACCTAGGGTGTGACTCTAGTTGAAGTGTTTATCTGAGCAAACTCAAGTTTCCCAAAAGAATGTACTGTTTATTCCAGCACCACGCAAGTCGGTAACCTATCTTCCCATGTTTACTGGAAGGCGACTCTGACTCCTACACGTGCCTCTTAGGAAACCTACAGGGCCCAGTTTCCCTTGCTCCCTCCTTGTCTAATGTTTCCCTTTCGTAATTCTTTGACATCACTCCTCCTCCTATTACCAGACAACGTGGTGGCCAATGGTTCCAGCCTCTTGCTGTCCATGCAAAGAACTGGATTAGACAATTACTGAAGTTGAAAGTGGGATGCTTGCTTAAAGTAAAAGATAAAGAAGAAAAAGATGTGAATAAGAAAAGTGGAGAATAAAGGAAAAGTTAAAAAAACAAAACAAACAAACAAAAAAAGCAAAGCTATGCTCCAGAGGCAGCTCAGGTACTGCAAGAATAAAGAGACAGCAGGGACCACGAAGCGCACAACCACCTTCCTTCCTAGTCTCTTCTGGTAGTGGATCCTGGCTGTAGTTTGAAAGTGCTGCACGACTGACAGGTCACATCCGGTTGTGCAGCCCCATTTCCTGCTCTCCTTGATTGACAGCTCACAACCTCTGTCCAGCCTCCTCGTACGTCCTGATCACTCACCTCACTTCTCCCCATTTTCCTTTAAAATTCCAAGTCATTGCTACAAAAATCAAGACTACTTTCTATTAGCTCACTGAAAGGAATAGTTAGTGTTTACGGTTTGATCCATTTTGAGTGTCCCTATCTGGTAATCTGAGCAACTATTTTGAAGATAACAATGAGCAATATCATAACCATGGTCAATTTCTTACCATATCTTATTTCGAAGCTCTGTATCATTTTCATTTTTTTTTATTCCTTTAAAAATAAAGAAAATCAATTCAGCCTGGATATTTTTTTTCCTTATTGCAGTAGTTATTGCTGAGTAAAATCTGCTCTTGCCACTTTATTGCTCAGTTTTGTTTATCTTTGAGAGTTTCACTCCATCCTTCAGATGTATCTGCAGACCTATCATTCTCCACAGTGGCTATCCATTAGAATCACTTGAGGAACTCTAAATCTTCTGTGTGTGTGTGTGTGTGTGTGTGTGTGTGTGTCTCACCAGAGATTGAATTCAGGACCTTGTGCTTGCCAGGCAAGCACCTATTCTAGTGAGCTATCTTCCTGGCCTAAGAGATTCTAACTCAAAGGTGCAGGTACAAAGTTGCATCCCAGACCAATTAAAATAGACTAAAGAGATGTTGCTGCACAAGAAAGAGATCTAAGAGAGAAAGGACTGATAAATCGATGGCTGATCACATGTGAAAGGAAGAGGTTGGCTCCCTAGTTTGCCACTTGAGAATGGAAACGTATGATTTGAACTAATCTGTCCACCCTAAACCTGCTCTGCCTGCCCTGGGCCCTTTGTGCAGCTGCCTCTTCTCATGAAATCTCCGTTCTTGGTGGTGGTAGTAGTGTGTCTGCGTGTGTGCATGTGTGTGCATGTGTGTGTGTGTGTGTGTGTGTGTGTGTGTGTGTGTATGCCTTGTACAATGAGTGTTGTTGAAGATATGTTGGTAAGGAAAGCCCTTGAAAACAATTAGAATTCCTAATAGAAAAAATATACAGGTTTCCGCAATAGGCAGGAATCTCTACTACTATTTCCAATATGCAAAAACACTAAGCTATTTCTTGAAAAGCCCATACAGCTGTTCTGAGAAAGGTCATTATATCAGGTGCTAATCATTTGTTTCTTTGCATAATTTCCCCATCAAATTATGAATCCCTCAAGAATGCAGTGCATTTTTATCTGCAGTGTACCTGTTCAACTTAGTAGATGTCTTTAGACTCTATTTGAATGAAGGCATGAATATTCAATGAATAGAATATAGTTTCCACAAGAATGAGAAGGCACTTTGAATGTGGTTGCCTTAAATCTGCCCTTTTCCCCTAAACCGTTGGAGCCTTGCTTTCTGACCATAGCTTCCCACAGAAAGCTTGCAAGCGGCTTCTGCCAATTAATGCTCAAGGCATTCATCAGTCCATGGGGATATTATTTCTGATTAAGAATTAATGCACTTTGACATGAATCTGTCAATGTCAATTGGCTTAAATCAAGCTGAAATGTCAAGCCACTTAGCACATGGCTCATCCATATCTAATGCTGAAAGCAAGGGTGAAATACGCAGAGCTCTCCTCCAGGAAGCCACCCTGGTGCACAGGGGGTTGCAGAGTCCTTAAAGAAACAAAACCCCATCTGAAAAGCCATAAGTCCTCTTGTCAGATCTTCTTTCAACAATACATTTTCCTGAGGAGGTAAATATCGGTTTCAAGGGAGCAAGAGCCTTGTCTTCCATGCTTATCTTATGATTCCTATATGGCATATGGTAAATACTCATTCAATTCTGGCTTGATAAAGAGGAACAGTGATTTGCCTGAGCAAGGTCAGCCTGCCCATCATCACAGCTACATCAGCAATCACGCTTGTCTTACGAAGGCAGTCGGAGCACCTAAGGGACAAGTCCTTAAGCTGAAGTAAAGAAAGAAGAGGATTAGCCGTAATGGATGAGATTAGTATTATTCCCCGTCCAGATGGTACCCCAGTGACCAGTAGGATCAATGTGCACAGTTCTTTTACGCATTGCTATGGTGTAGAGAGGTGCTCCCCAAGCGTGCTGGGCTAAACGAAGGGTCAGGCTCCAGGATGGCACAATTGGAAAACTGGCGAGAAATAGGGAAATGTGGAAAGAGAGGTTTAGTGGGTGACCCGCAGGTGATGAGGGTTGAGGTACACTCTTGGGATTCTGGGACCCTGGTTTCTTCCTGTTCATCCCTTTTGATCCCCGACTCATGAAGAGCTAAGTGGTTTTTCCTACTGCACAGTAAGTTTTCTTACCATGGTTTGCCTCTACACCACAGACTCAAAACAAAGCAAGCACTTGGTCACGGACTGGAACTCCCAGACTGTGAGCCAAGATATGCCTACACCCTTTAGAAGCTCACTATCTTGGGCATTTTTTTATAGCTACAGAAAAACAACACATGAATCAAAACTTATCACTAATAATTCACATTGAGTCTTTGTAGAGTTGTTTTCACTTAGGAACAAACTATTTTTGAGGACCCTATCAGAAACTGGCTATTCATTTAATATACAGAAGCAACTGTGGTAGGCACTTGGGTATGTATGTATATCATATTGTATAATAATAGAGTAATAATAACAACCAAAAATGACCAACATTCACTGAATGCTGGATACAGGCCAGATAACACTTTATCATTATCTATTGACTCATTACTATCTACAAGAAGCTTATGAGATTGACACTCCTATTATTCCCCAATTTTACAGATGAGGAAATGAAAGTTAAGAAAAAAGGTAAGTTGCCTAAGTCGAAAGTGGTAGAGATGCAGTGAAATCATTCTTTATAACACCATAATAGCAAATATTTATAGTAAATTGAGGAGCTATAACCATTTGGTGGAAGGTACTGATCCTGGGGCAGGCTACAGATATACCAGAGAAGGACATACAGTATGTCTACTCAATTTTCCTTTGAGCCAAAAACTTCCCTAAAGAAATAAAATCTAAAAAAAGATACTTACAGTAAAGGAAATGTAGTGGAGATAAAAATACAATAGCACTCAAGCAGAACACAGAAAACAGTTCAATATAAGGTTAGCAACAGTTAGATCCCGGCTAGTGAATCCCGGATCATGTATCAAAGAAAAAAGTTAAGTGAAATAGACCAGTTTCCCAAGTGATTTCTCTGCACACCATGAAGGCTCAGGGATTCTGTGGAAATAAGCCACAGGACCTCACTCACCACTTCTGTGTGTCTTACATTTCAGCAGAGAACATAGCCAACACACCTGTGCAGGTACAGAGAATTTTCTGATTATGATGAGTGCATAAAGGGAAGAAAGTAGAAGCTAACTTAATTTCAAATGGAGAATTTCAGGGATTTCTTGAAGATATTGACATTTGGACTCAGCCCTGCATAAAGAAGCAGCCACGGGGAGATCTGGGAGAGAATTCCAGCACCAAGAGCGGCAGATGCAAACGCAAAATCTGCCAGCCCGTGGGTAGCTTGGAGCTCCACAAGCAGAAAAACACCAACGTGACTAAGCACAGGGAAGAAAATAAAGGACAGAGCCGGCCAGACAGCTCAGCAGACTAAAGCGCCTGCTTAGGCTGAGCACAGCGACCAGGCTTTGCTCCTCGGGGTGCTGTGCCCACCCCTGGGCTCACTGAGATGGGAATTGAGACTGGGTGTGGCGGCGCGCGCCCGGTAGCCGCAGCGCTTGGGAAGTGAAAACAGGAGAATCACCAGGAGTCCGAAGTACATCACCAGTGTCCGACCCTGGACACTCTGTGCTAGGTACATAAAAATAAAAAATATAAAATAAAAAAGGAAAGAAGGGAAGGACAAATAAAGCTTTTCATTCCTGATTTAATTGTGTTAAATAAATAAATAAATAAATAAATAAATAAATAAACCTGCTTGTAGGCAATTAGCCTGTTCCTCTAAACGTGTTCCCTTCTACTAAAATGGTACACTTTTTTTAACTTCAGTTCCACACCTTGTTCCATAAAGTATTGTTTTGTTTTGATTTTAATTTTAGGATCTATCCAACTCTTCTTGCATTTATTTCTGTACATAGCTTTAAATTTTATATCAAAACAAATATTTTTTAATCTATACCTTCTGGCTGTTTTCTCTCATATATGAAGGAAATTATGGCTTCTTATCCAAACCTGCTAAAAAAAATAATCATCCCCAGATGACCTGGGATTCTATAATGACCAAGGTTTCTCATTTATCTCTCATTTTTCCTTAGACAGAACTTCACAAAGTCTAGTACATATTTGTTCTCCATTAAGCTCCAATTAGTCCACCGCTGTTACATATAAGGCATGTTCAAAACTTTGTGTATGGTAAATACTCAAAGGTTTTAAAAATTATTAAAATAAAACACATATTTGCTCTTAATCCCACTCAAAATATCCCCCCCCTCTCTCTCTCACACACACACACACACACACACACACACACACACATGCATACACTGTTACCACACTTATTCCATCATTCTTGCCATTTTCTAAAGAAGTCCCAGAAGTCCTCACTCATCAGCTGCACTGTAGTTATGCCTTGAATCTACTGAAAATGTTAATCACATTCACCTTGACTGCAGGGACATCCAGAAGCTGCACGGGGCCACACGCGCTGAGAATGCACTGGCATGCCTTTGGAGGCTGCCTTTCCACAGGACAGTATTTGGCCACAGCACTCATTGTCATTTTGATCATATTTTATAAAGACACAAAAGAAAGCTCCCAGAATGCTCCAGAGAGTGGCAGAAGGGTGGAAGAAGTGTTCACGGTGAAGCAGGTTATACTGAGGGTGGTGCAAGGCAGTGCATCTTTTACTGTGATAGCTTTTAGATATTTGATCACATCTCAGATGTTCCTCCTTTCCTTCCTTATTTCTTCTTGTCTTTTCTTTCATTCTTCCACCCATTTAAGCAATGTTGGTTTAAGACACCTATTGTAACTCAGGAGCTATGCAGAAGTAGGATCTTCAGTGCGGTGCTCATGTGGCTATAGCTCATGATCTGCTGGGGTCCATGGTTGCTAAGCACCTAAGATGCGATGAGGTTACTTTTCAGGTAACAATGGAGGTAGACCCCCAAAGGGAGCACAACAAAAGCCCTGCTCAGTGCCAGTGAGACAGAGAACCCCAGGGATGTCCATTGTAACTTCAGAATCCTGGGCTGAGACCCAGGCAGAGAACAAAGAGATACCCCAGGACAAGTGAGTGAACAGGTCAGCCACAAAGCTGTCAGTTAAACCTAACAATCTAAACATTTACATGTGTAATTATACAAGTAAGACACAAAATCACTTTTACTCTTAAAAATCCAATCTAACAGTGAGAATACAAGGAAAAAAATTAAAGTACATATCTGACCTGACATGAGAGTGGATGACTAGAACTGGAGAATTCTGTGAGGCTGAGCAAGGAGGGTCACAAGTTAATGCCCTAGATGACTTAGGGTTTAGTGAGCCTCTGTGGTAAAATAAGAAAGGTTAGTACACAGATAGATTTTACTTTATTTTTTTTTTATTTTTTAAAACTTTATTTATGTTATGGCTGGCTCAGCCTGCCCTGACGGTGGGGCTGGTGCAGCACGTGGGGCCGGGGATCAAACTGCGGTCCCTGTGGTTGCCTAAGCTTGCCTAAGCAGGCACTTTAGACTGCTGAGCTATCTCACTGGCCCCTCACAGATAGATTTTAATTACATGGCTATGCATACTTTCATATGTATGTATAAATAAAAACATATATGATACATTTTTACATTTACCTAGCTATTATTGTGTGATTTCCTTTTTCATTTAGATATCTTGGAGTGCTCGTATTATCTGTATAAATAGCATTTTAAAAATATTTAAATGGTGTCTTCTTTGTACAGTAATGATAAGCACACACAAGTTCATAGCAAGAAAAATATTGTTAACTCTGAAAAGTGGAAAGAAAAGCTCTCTACGCCTTTCAAAACCATACACTCAGGTTTTCACTCCCGAGTTAATTTCTTTTAAATCCTCTGTGTATTCTCCAAAAAGTGTGTGTGTGTGTGTGTGTGTGTGTGTGTGTGTGTGTGTGTGTACCTGTCTGTGTAAGTATGGGTCTGTGTGTTTTCTCCATGCCCCTAAAACCTGGCCCTCCCCTCCAGGTCGCACCTGCCTCCCCCTCTGAGTTTAAGGCGGGCAGAAGCAGCTCAGTACTCATTAGATTTCACTGAGAGGTTTCTGGTCAGCATAATGTGACCTCTGAAAATGCCAGTCTGAAAAGAATTGCATTCCTGATGTGAAACATTATTTTTATGGAAAAACTAGAACATGCCTTCCTTCAAATATTAAGAGGGGGAATGGGGAGTATTCCCTGTAAATTATTCACTATTTTCAACTCAGTTACTCAGAAAATGCACTTGGATAGGGCGAAGCAGAGCCAGCAGGCTCAGCAGGTAGAGCGCTCATTCCAGTTGCCACTTACACAAGGAAGCAAATGTCTTCTCCGGTGAAATGTGTACCACTTTGCATGCTCCAGGGCTATAGGTGACTCCAGCTCATGGTTCTGTTATCCTTTGTAGTAAATGAGGCATGAATTTGTAGGAATTAATTACTTTGAAGTGAATCCATGATCTGCGAATGACCCTATTACTAGGTAGTAAGAGGGAAGAATTACTGATTACTGGAATGAAGCTGAAGAATAAGATCCAAGCGTGTCACATGCTCGACATTCAGCCTAAATTCCTCTCCCGAAAGGCTTATGACAGTGACATCCCCAAGATAAGTGAAGGGAGGTCACTGTCTCTACAGGAGAGACAGGAAGATGGGTGCTTTCAGATCTGACTTGTGCCATTTTGCCTGAGAGAAAGCTGAAATCAGGGCATGGATCTGTCAACTTAGGCAAGCGTGATGCTTAACTCCTTCCTAAATCGAATAGTTAAACTATGTCAACTAAGACTGATGTGTCATTTTATAGTTCAAGAGGGCAATGTGACAGCAAGCAACTGATGCTGCCCCCGATGTGCTCGGTACTACGCACAAGCCATTTCTTCACAGAAATCAACTATGAAGCTGGTGGATTTAAATTCGCTTCAGGCCATATCCCTAACATGTGGCAGCTCCAAGCTAGCAGCAAGTCCCATTTGTTCCCATAAAGTTCATGACATTGTTTCCTGCTAGAGTGACAAACCACCTAAAACATATTTTACAGTGTCTCCTCTACTCTATGAAATACAGAGACGCAGGGATCTTCCCTTTTACTTCCCAGAGGACCAAGAATGCAATACTAACCTCACACTAGTGGGAATATTAGCAGCCCCCAAATCAAGCACACTTAGCCTGTTTGCGCAACACTTAGCCATGCTGTCTAAAACAATCACAGCGTTTTTGCCTGTGAAACAAGATCCACTAAATAATTGCTTCCGTTCTATTTAGGCATTGAAAACAAATTTTCTAAATTTGACCACATGGGGGCAGTATTACCATGCACTGAACGCCTTCTGGCCCCAACAGTTCAGGAGGAACTTCCATCAATTCACTCCAGAAAGCGTCCTTTTGTGTCCTTTTGTGTCTTATTTAGAGATGGGTGAAAACGACAGCAAGCTGTGTGGTCTACGCACTGAGAGCCCCGTTTCTTCTGTGCAGTTCACTGAAAGGAAAAGAGGGTCCCCTACTGATGACAGGCCAATGGCTTTGAGCGGGGCCAGTTTGCCTAAGGACTTGTGGAATGGTCTTCCATGGGAGAAGGAAATCCCAGCGCGACTGGGTAAGAAGGGCCTCAGTCTAAGACTTCTTCTCTTGGCTTTTATTGGACTTGCCCACAAGGAATAAAGCAATATTCTCGTTTTTGTCCGTTTTTTAAATTATTGACTTCTAGCTAACACAAGCCACATTTTTTAGCAATAAATTCATGATGTAACCAGCTATTGGATCAGTGCATTTGAAATGTTTCATCCTGCTGTTCTCACACCCAACTTTAGTATGGAAGACGCTGGCTCTCGTGCACACTGTAGACCAACTGTTTTCCTGGTGTACCTACAGGACTATCTCATTTCACCTTCACGGAGATTGTGCAGGAGAGATGCCATTCTCCTCATTTTACTGATGGAGAAACTGAAGTCAAAAGAATTAACTGAACCAACTCAGACGCCCATGGGTGGGAATGAGGCAGAACTCGGTGTATCTGACGCACAGCACCAGTTTACTTCCCCACTACGTTCAATTCACATCCAAAATAAGTTCTTACCTTTTTAAAATTAAGAGTTTTATTTTGTTCAGGCTCATGTTTAAGTGCTTAAATAGGGACTTGTCAGGAAAGAAATAGAAATAACTGAAACTGACTCAGCCAGTGAGCTCCAAAGTCTCACAGGTCCTTCTGCATCTGTGCACCTGGTCACCCTGTCCACAGCAACAGGAGCTGCCATTAACATAGCACATGTGATTAATTTCTGCTCCCTTTGATCTGAGCCATGGAACACTAATCGGTCATTTTCTCCTTATTTAAAAATCACACGTTGGTAGAAAATATCAGAAGGGTAAAGGTGGTTAGAAGTGGCTAGGTTAGAAACGATCTAATAAAATGAAGAAAAATATTGGTTGTGTGCTTTAGGAAACTATAATGAATGTGTTTTCCAATGACCCAGAGGCTAGCTACAGGAAGAACAGAGCCCAGCTGATTGTGCGCTCGGGTCATCCTGGCCTGTTAGGAGAGTGCTCCATGGGAGGTGCTTCCCCAGGAGCGGGCCCAAGGTGCAGCCACGTACGTGCTTCATCCTTGGCCGCAGATTCACGACCATACTGCTCTCAGCCAGTGTACGGTCCCCAAATTCCAGCCATGTTCCTTCCATCCCGCAAGCTGAGCCATTTGCTACCACTCCTGTGTGTGTGCATGTGTGTGTATGTGTATGGGTGTTACACCTATGGCCCAAGTAGACAACTCCCTCTGTACCAAAGTTATGGCCACATGTGTGAAGTTAAGCTCAAACAAAAGGGTTTCCTTTCATCGCTGTCCTTTCTTCTTTCTTTCTTTCTTCCTTCCTTCCTTCCTTTCTTCCTTTCATTCATTCATTCATTCATTCTTTCTTTCTTTCTTTCTTGTTTTGTACAGGGTCTACAGGGTCTCACTATGTAGACTGCACTTGCTCTGATCCACCTGCATTCAGCCTCCCAAGAACTGCGACTACAGATGCTCACTACCATATCCAGTCTCGGTCACCCTAGGACAAGAAAGTGTGTGGCTACTGCTCTCCTGCTTACTAAAAGCAAAGTGACTGAAACTCCGACCCACCTATCAAGTCAAAGACAATGTAGTTGCCAACTCAAAGGTGTGTTCCACCTGCCAGAGACTGTTCTGCTCTCTCCCCAAAACACAACAGATCCAGTCTAGCCCCTGTGCACACTGTTTTGAGCCCAGTATCACCCGCCAAAGATCATCCAGTGCTTGCACAGTGCATCCCAGTGAAAACAGCAATGACAGAGACCTCCACCTCGGGTTCCTGGATGTCTCTGGAACAGGTAGGAATCAGGTCTCACTGATCATCTCAGCCATAATGGGGCAGGCCAGTTTTATGAGCTTGCCCTCTGTCTTTTCTGCCACACAATAATGTGCTTGCCTCACAAGCAAGAGAACTAATGAGAGTATCCTACCTGAAGCTAAGGCTATCCTTCCAATGTGGGTCTCAGTTAGTGGTTATGACAATCAGAAAGGGTTGTACCACCCTGAACCCACTGGCCTTAGTCCCCACTGGGAGACTCCCAATAGCAGGGCCAGATCAATCCTATTCTCTAACAGCAGTAGCCTAGATTTTCTTTATATCCAGTAGACAGCTACCTTGATACATAGCTACAAGTGTTTCTATGGAAAGATGAGTTAGATATTTATTATAACTGTTTCTATATCTGTTTTCAGAGGTCTTTCTGAAAGAGATGTGTCAGCTCCCTCTGTCAGTAGGAGGTCTATAGACAGATATGGACCTAGGAGCTGTTGCGATTTCCCATCCCTACAATTGCTCCCAGCCCCTGCGTACCACATCTTAAGCCTTCCTTGACAATTCCAATTGAGAAGCAACTGCCTGACTTCCCATGGCCCCACCAAGAATTGTCATAGTTTAACACATCATTGCCACCTCTCCTCATTGGACAAGACACCTGATTGCACTCTGGCCTTGAGACCAATTATAATAATTGCTTCCATATTGCAGTGTCTGTTTAGATGGTGCTGTGCTGCCGTTGGCTCCTGCCGTTCCCCTGAGAGCTCCATGGGAGAGCTCAGTTGCATCACAGGATCTTCCAATATCAAATAGGCCCTATATAAAAGCTGCTATCCCCCTGCTCAGTGTGCTTTCACCTGCACCTGCCTGAAGGAAGGGGGCCTTTCCTGAGTTCAGCTGGGAAGCAGCGAGCTGGCGACCTTTCAGTCTGTGATGAAGCCATTTGAAACTCCCCACCTCTTTAACCTGAGTATGGGTTAAAACTTCCCATTCTTTCACCTGCTCCCAAACAGGTTTTAACACATACAGCCCATTCATTCTATTCCACATTTATACATAAACCAGGAGGCGTCCGCTCAGAAAAGCCTCAAATCTATTTCTAGACTATGGACCTAGAGCCATAAGTAAGTTTCTCAGCATCTAAAACTCCAGGCATCCAGCCCACTGTGTTTGCTCTTACATTTTATCCCCATAAGTGTCCCCCTAGCTCTTATCCAGCACTATTAGTCAGGTTCTGGGATTTTCTGGGGAAACAGCTATTGTTTCTGGAAGCTGAGAGAGTCCTCCTCTGGACAGTGCTGAGCTCTGACCCTTGGCGCTGGTGCAGAGACATGGAAGGACAGTGGAGGCAGAGCTTGAAGATGCTTGACCTGAGCGAGAGCTTCACCTTGTCTCCAGGCAAGGAGAGCTTGTTTTGCTCTGGTAGAGGAAGAAAGCAGATTGTTTTATTGGGAATTCAAAAAACTCTGCAGATTCAAGGACCCGAGGCTCGTCCACTCAAACATCCGCAGGCCAGGGCTTGGGCGACCTACTCTCCCTCTCCCAAGGTCCTAACACAGGAGATGCACGGCTCTGTCCTTGGGCTCCTCTCCAGCTGTGCCACCTTCGCTTTCTGCACAGGCTGTACCACAGTTGGACAGCCATCAAGTCACTCTGACTTTCCCTGCATGCTTTCTGTTGAAGATTACTGCTGTAGCTCTACCCTTTCCTGGTGTCAAAGACTGCAATACAGATAGTCCATTCTGGCAGCCTCACTTTCCCATACTGCTTATTCAATAGACCTGCTGCACAAAACAGAGCTCTATCTACTCCTTTCACATGATTCCAGTTAAACACAGATGAAAGCATCATTGATGATTCCAATGCACTCCAAGGGTTGTCACCTCGTGTCTACAGCATGATAGCGTGGGTTGGCCTCAGCCATAAGCAATCCAGCCTCTCGGTGCATTCTTGGAGTCAACTTTGTAAAGATTTTCTTGGCTCCCAACTTCCATAAACCTGATATCCTAGAAGGCAGAGCAGAGCCTTCCAGGCAAAAAGGCAGAAAGGATTCCATGTTTTACAGAGAGGAAAAAGATGTGTAAATGGATAATTACAAAAGAATTAACTCTACTTGTGAATGATACCTACAGCTTTGCAGCCCATCTGGGAAGGTTACTGACTGCATTCAGAAGCAGCAAGTTTTCATGCAGATATGAAGACAGTACTGTGGTTTTGATGGTCCCCTGGTGCCAGGATCTAAGAAAAGCCTTTTATGAACATTCAACGAACTTCATGAATCTCCTAGAGTGCATGAAGGGCCATGCTTTTAAGATGATGCTGTGGATATTTGTCATGACATGGTGTTGGTCTGACTTCTAAAAGACGAGGGGCTTTGTCTGCAATGACAAAAGATCATGTATCTGAAGCAAAAGCAAAACAAAGCATGAAATTTAAAGAGAAAAGTAGGGAACAAATGATCAAGCTGGAAAGTCATGAGGAACCTAGCGTCACGAAGTGCCATTTGGGGGACAGACCCGATGGGGAAAGGTATGGTGGACACCTGTGGATCTAGACTGCGACAGGAGCTGGTGAGTTTCACAGTAGCCCCACTGAAGGTCGCAAACCTCAGAAAATGTGCTTAGGCTTGGCGATGCACAGATGCGTGTGAGCACTGTGCATCTTGGCTGTGGTTCCTTTCCACCTTCCCAGCCTGGTCTTACGTTAAGTGTCATACGTCTGCTGTGTCTCCACATCATCCTGTGGCCTTGGGCAAATCCTTCCTCTCTGTCCTCTACTTCTCTACGTATAAAATGAGGAAAAACAGATGACTGCTACTTTGTAGGATTATGAAATGATCAAAGTAATGAAATGCATTACCCAACACCCACATGGAACTTATGTGATTTAACTTTTAAGTTCTTGTCCAGAGACAGAGATATAAAGACAGCAAGAGAAGAAATAACAGTTCACCAGTGTGTGAAATTCCACTCTCAATAATTGGTAGCTTGCCTGGGTGAGAAGGGAGGTGTGAATCTGCTGTTCCCATATTTAGTTCCAGTTTTCCTGGCTCTCAGTGGGAGCCTCTCTCATAGACGAGACATCCTTTGTGCTTGAAGTCACAGCTCAGTAGAACGCATGGTACACAGCTGCCACGTACACAGTGAACATTCAACAAGTGCTCGTTATTATCATTCCTGTTTCCCCTCTTTGTCCTGCTGGCGAGCTGTGACCTCTGCCACCCACCACTTTGTCAAATTGTCTGTTTATCGTAGACAGTTGTCCTGTATCAAGGTGTCATCGTCCACCCTGGAGTCAGTGATCTGCTGCAAATTATTTCTTTCATGGCTATTGAGAAGCAGCTACTCTTAGCAGAAGTGATTACTTAAACCAGAATTTACTTGTCTTGTCCAGTTCCACCTACATAGCCAAATGAATTGAAACAATTTCCATCTCCATAAATTCAACTTTAGGCCAAACGGATCGTGAATCCCTTTTCCTTCCCCAAAGTAAAGGAATAGAAGAGAGACTGCAGTGATCTTCACCTTGCTATCACTCAGGTACGCTTGCCCCCATTCCTGGCCCAGGATCTTTCCCCACAACTACTGGGAACATTCCTTCCCACCCCTGACAACGCCACCTTCACCGCAAGGTGTAATTTGGACCAGGCTCCTGCGGTGATCACCTGCAAATCCACTGCTAAGATGCTTGCTTACTTAGACACCATAGCCATGAATGAGAGACCCTGGTGGCCTTGCTAGGTTGTGTTGTGCTCGGGAAAGCTGTTCCTAACCTTCCGTTTCTCAGCCTTTTGGTCTACTCGGGGAGAGGAGGCCATCATGTGAACACATTTCTCATGGGTGGTCTTCTTTTAGCTCTCCCTCGTCTGGAAGTAAATATTCAAAAACAAGAAAGCCACGAAAAGACAAGTAGAAATGTTTTGGCACAGAGAAGTTTCAGAAACCCCAATGTTCAGAGAGGCAACGTGTGTGTGCACCCTAAGTTACGGAACACATGGCTTCACCCCGTCACTAGGAACCTCGATGTTTGGGTAAGGCCATGGCCAGTGGGGCCTTGCCAGGAACAGTGCATCGGGGCTTGTCCCATGTGCATGAACTGCAAGGCTCACCAGATTCGCACTCTCAGCTAAAAGAAACCCACCTAGGCACAAAAGAGTCCCAGTACGGAGTGATTGGTACAGTGCCTGGAATGCAGTAAGACTTCAACTGATGTTTGTTTTTTTATTAATATACTTTTTATTCTTTAACCATCTCATTATAAGCCATCATGAGTATTGCACTGAGTGGAAAAAAAAAGACCATTGTTCTCTTTCAACCTTGAGACTTCCATGAAACAAAAGTAAATGCCAATTTCTATTCTTAATTTGATTATGGGTTTGATCTTATATAATTTGAATATATTGTATGTTGTGTCCAGGTTCAAGTTAAAAGTCCCAAAGTGTTTTCCTTGCCAGTCCCGTCTGTCCTGGACTACTTGTAGAAGAATAACAAGGATAAAGAGCATGATTGCAATCTAGCACAACCAGTGTATGTAACAGTATACCTAGGTTCAGTGTAATTGTTTCATAGGCTTCATATATTTTTGAACTGTTCTTGTGGCCAATAATCTGTGTTTATGATAATTAAATTAATAAGAACATCTACAATAAATGACTTAACCTGATGCTGAAAGAAAGCAAGGAAAATATCTAAAAATGGGGTTTTAAGGGGAAAAAAAAAAGAATTGAGATGTATTATATGCAGGTACCAATTTGCTGCAATGATAGAGACCATACATCCTTCAAATCTGTGCTAATAAAAAGCAATGACAGAACAAAACAAAAAGAGAGCTCACCGTGGATGCCTGGTAACCTCTGGCACAGAGAATTTGTGGGCATTGGTATGAATAAGAAAAGACAAAGCCGCAAGAGCACAGTCAGCCCCTTTTTATGACATCTTATCAGCAGTGTTTTCACAAAAATCATGAGCTCCTTTTAGTAACTTTTCATTTTGACTTGGAGAGTTCACTTTTATATTTAAAGGGATATATTAAATGTATGTTTAATTTTTCATTGGAAGATTAAAATGACTGACATCAAAGATGGAGAAAGAAATTGTAAGTCTCACACCCCAAACTAAAGCATCATGTTACATCTCACATGCCAGTTTTGTGGTCTGGAACCTGCTAGAAAAACTAATGGGTGTGTGGAGACTATGTGGATTTTGGACACAGATTAGCCAAATAAAAGCCAGGCACTCCCATTTAGTGGCTTTGTAATTCTAGTTGACTTACTTTCTTCCTCTCAAATTCATTTGCCAGCCATAAAATGGAAATGATAACAGCACCTCCCTCATGGTGACATCTGGAGGCGGCACTGTGGCCCAGACAAATGCGTTCAAGGATCTCAGTGACAGAAGTGGACAGGGCAGAGCCCTGGGATCCGGCTGCTATGTTCCCTTGCCATGGGCCTGCCTGCAGTCAGCGGGCTGGAGCCCAAACCATTCCTCCTCCAGTTGTGAAGCACCACCCAGCACATATGACAGCATCAAGTGACAAGTGACACATTTTATTACTACTATTCATGCACGTGTTAGGGATTCTCAGCTCACCAGAAATTTTATACAGACTTGAGAAGCCTGAGGAAGCTATCACTGAGGGGCTGCAGCTACTGCTTGTGAGATTTCTCTGTCTCCAAGGAGAAAAAAAAAAAAAAAAAAAAAAAAAAAAAAAAAAAAAAAAAAAAAAAAAAAAAAAAAAAAAAAAAAAAAAACATCCTGGAAAATACCTCAATGAGGAAAATGCAAGTATGAGCTCCTGATGCTGGTGTTATTGTTCATCTTTCCACAAATTATGCGTAGACTTTCTCCTCATAGCAAAATGTAACTTTCTTCTGCTCCTCGTGGAGGGGTTTTCTTTCACTATTGACGTAGTGAGTTTCATTAGGTTTAGAGTTTAGTTTAGGTTGAGATCTTTCTATATTACAGTAGGAACTGGTCAGTAGGTTAAAAGGACATGATCACTGCAAATGAATAAGGAAATATGTAAGGGAACATAAAACCTAACTCTACAAACCTGAAATTGCTTCACAAATTCTCTTTGGGTTGAAGAAAATATTCAAAAGCAATTGTCTGGCCAGGGAGGTAGCTCAGCGGCACAGCACCTGCTTGGCAAGCACGAGGTCCTGAGTTTGATTCCAAGTGCCAAAGAAAGAATTGTCTCTTTTATATGACTTTATTTCATATCCTTGTCCTAACTACATACCAAGGGGCAGACCTACATAGAAGATAGCAACTAGATATATATGGTTCGAACTAGTGTTTTCTGACCCTGGAGGAAAAGTATTTAGGGCTAATGTAGACAAAGGTCTATTATCAAAATATAAATCCCTTTTGGCCTAACCTAACCAGCACATGTAATTGCTTTGTATACTTAAAAAATATCGGATCATTGTTTAAGTCCTTAGAGCATGTATACGATTATAGATTTGTTACTGAATTGGCACCTCCCTCCCCAGAATAAGGATTACCTTATCATTTGAATTGCTGATAAGGTCACTTCTGTGAGAAAAATCTCTAATAGGAAGCTTCAAGAAGAAGGGATGTAGGGGGAGGGTTTAACACTCAGCAAGCGTCTACTGCCTGTCAAGGTCTATGCATGACGCTAACACACGCAAACTTTCTGAAACAGTTTTTCTCAATCTGTAGGAAGGGACTTCAAGGCCTAGAAGAACCCAGTAAAGTGTTTATGGCCTCTTTAAAGGAAGGTAATGTTGAGATCCATACAATATCTGCGCTGTGATTAGAATGAACAGAGAAACAAAAGCCTTCAGTAGTGCTTTGTTCTAGTTTTGCTCTGTCACCGAACCAGGTGTGATGGTGCTCGCCTGTAATCCCAGCAGCTAGGAGGCTGAGGGAGGAGGACAGCTAAGAGTCAGAGCCTAGCCTGGGCTGCATAGTGAGTCCATGGCCAGCCAACACTGCAGAGCAACAAGCTGCCTAAAAGAGAAAAAAAAAAAAAAAAATATCCAGCCCTGTACTGGTACTCCAATTCCTCGTGTTTAACTACAACATTGGGATACTGATGCAAGCCAGGCATTTAGACTATGACTCTCAGCCCCCTTAGTGTTGGAAAGACACAACGCTAGACAAAGAAATGCATTGTGCATGATGGCTGCTACCCTCAGACCTGGCCCATTAGAACTTCCTGTCTGATCCCCCAAGCCCTTCGCTATTGCATGTGCCACCATGTTCATTGTAGGACCGCGGGCTCAGTGCATATGGAAACAGCCATCTGGAAGAGATGGCGCTTCGGTGAGCACACGGGCCCGAGTGATGCAGTTAGGGAATAAGGGACTGTGGTGTGCCTTGCAAACTTTGTGAAAATTAATTCTGTCATCATCACTTCCTCAAAATTTCTAACATGATTTCAGAGAAGCCTTAATCAATTCTCTTAAGAGTAGGCCATTTTGCAATGACAAGAAATGACATCAAATGCCTTTTTTGTTACAGCAGGTAGCCTTCCCTAATGAATACACTTCAAAGCAATTATACTTAATATTTTTATTTGAATGAATTCACTTTTTAATGTATTTATCGTGGAATTATGCATTTTAACTTCCACTATAGATTTGTTGCACTAATTTTCTTCTAGTACATTAAAGAAAATCAAAACTAATCTCGTAAATCCCTTACAGAATGATTTTATGTGCCCTACTACAAAATATAGTACTTCTCTGTGCCTGGCCAGACATGAGAGCTCTTATTCAGACTGAATACCCCATGTGACTGCTGGTGTCAGGGTAGACGCAGAGAAGGACAGTGCTATCCTGATGCAGCTATCCTGATGCAGCGGGAGCCCTTTAAGTCCAGAGGACGCAGCTAGAAAGGATGGAACTGAGCAAGACCCCTAGAACTGATCTGATCTCAAGGACAGTAGAAGCCCCTAGCAAGAGACAGCATAACTGGGCACATGCCGCTCTTCTTACTGCTCTGACCTTGCTCCTGCTGTGGCCATGGCCCCCTGGGAAGTACAGAGGACTAGCTTGGTGACACAGAGGTTGTACTTCCACCCCTTCTGCCTTTGAACAGCTGAGCCAGTCCTGGTCTCTGTCCTCAAAGTCTCACAGACATGTGGACTCAGCTTGCACAGCTTATAGCTGGAACATTCAGCCATCTGCCCCACAATAGTTTTCACAAAGAAAACCTCCTAACCCCAACATAGATGTTCTGAAAATGAGCCAAAGGCATGGAAGCTCCTGGAAGTGACAGACGACTCCTAATTATCTCTGGTTTCCTAGAACATAGAGCAGGCACTAAACATGCAGTTGATAAAACTGGAACCAAAATTTGCTCTGATCAGAGGTGGTGGCAGGTAGAGTGGGAGGTCTTGCCTGACACTGTGAAGTGATCTACTCCCAAGAGAATTGCTCAAGACTTCCCTGACACCACGCTAGAAATTTTAAGTAGGTGTACAAACGATGAGCAAGTTTTCTCTCCTAGAAAGAAAACGTAGTGCTGGGGCTGAAACACTGTAAAAATCAAATTACTGTTAAAATCTTATGTAATCAAGACATACATCTGGATTTTGTCTCTGTCTGTCTCTCTCTGTCTCTGTCTGTCTCTGTCTCTTTGTCTCTCTGTCTCTCTGTCTCTCTCTCTCTCTCTCTCTCTCTCTCTGTCTCACACACACACACACACACACACACACACACACACCTGGATTTTCTCTCTGTCTCTCTCTGTCTCTCTCTGTCTCTCTCTGTCTCTCTGTCTCTCTCTCTCTCTCTCTCTCTCACACACACACACACACACACACTTTCATACACCACATTTCCCCTTCATTAAATCCATTAAACTCACCAGTTTTTGGTTATGATTTGAGAACTAATTTTGAAAACAGATAAAGACAGCTTTTGGTACTAAATATATTTAACATAAAATTCTGGTCCCTGTGCCTGGCTAAGCACTGGGTAATTCAGGCATCTCTTGTACCCTTGCTTTCTGCACTCTTCCACTTTGTTATTTATGGAAATGTGGGGGGCAGGGAGAAGATGAACTCTTACCATGGCAACCCCAGCAGAACACGTTACACTGAATACTGCCTGTCATTGCTTGGATAGAAAGCACTTCTCACCAGGGGGGAGGAAGAAGCATTTGCTTGACTATATGAGTATTTAATATCCACGAGGAAAAAAAATGCAAAAAAGAAAAATTAAAAGAGCCCTTACTTTGTCTTCCATTTTGAAACAAACCTCTGAAATTTCCTTCTACTTAACGAAAATCATCACCCTTCTTTGGACAAATTGATACATTTGTATAAAAGTCCTGCAGTGTCTTCATCCAATGACTGGATTCTACCACTATGCGAAGACTGAAGAC
The DNA here is from genome assembly GCA_004027025.1 of Myocastor coypus. NCBI lineage: Eukaryota > Metazoa > Chordata > Mammalia > Rodentia > Myocastoridae > Myocastor > Myocastor coypus. The sequence continues at coordinate 23,192 of PVJA010008190.1, forward strand.
GCTGTACCTGATTGTTATGATTTGCAGGAGTTTCAATAAAAAACAAAGCACTTCCTTGCCCAGCAGTTCCTTTCTCTCAGGTGTTTACTTCGGTTACCATGGATTTCACTTCTGAGTCATTCAGTCACCCCTGTCACTGGGCCAATTCACTTTCCATCTCGTCCTTGCCCGCCTACTGCCACCCACAGATGTGCCCTGGTGGACACTTCAGAGTTAAGCAAGCAGTATAACTTCCTCCCTGTGCTTCTGTCTGCTTGTTTTTCCCTCCCTGTGTCTCTTGCTCTCTGTCTCTCTGCCTCTGTGTCTGTCTGTCTGTCTCTCATACATATGTAATTTTGCTTTTAGTTATCTTTTCTGGTGTCTCCATTTTTGTACTTTTGTAGAACCTTGTTGAATTACCTGTAAATTGTATATAGCATCAGGCTACAGGAGCATAAATCCAAGGAGAAGCCAATGAAGTGACATTGCTTCAAAGCATGGTATGAGATAGGCAAGAAAACAGGTTTTCCTTAACCCATGGTTAGGATGACACAGAGATAGTGACAGAGAACACAGACATGACACGTATTCTTTTCCAAAACTTTCCAGCCCCAAGGTCATCCCAAATAATCAAACCTTCAAAGGTCAGATTAGTCAGACAGAAACACGTTTCAGATGTGCTCTAAAGCACACCTCCATGTGGACAGTTGAAAGAATTTGTCCAATTCATTCAGAAAACATTTTCATGACTAAGTGCTAGGTAAATATTCTGTTAAGTTCTGTTAGTTCCGTTGAAGCTCAAAATTCTCTGGGAAGGATTCTTTGCCCTCGAAATCTATGTCAGATATCCCCATCTATGTTTTCCTGATCCTCTCCGTTTAATAGCAAGACAGTACTAACAACTTGGTAATTAACTTCCTATTCTTTGTGATAGTCAGAATAGGCCAAGCGTCAGAAACAAGTAAACCCCAAATAATTACTATCTGGCACAGATATTTCCCCCTAAAATTACCAGGCATTGTGAACTGGGTAACTCTATAATAATGTTCTTAGCTGAGAAATGATTAATCAATCCAGCTGAATATAAAGGGGGTGGGGGAGAGAGAGAAGGGGAAGGGAAGGAGACAAGTATCTTCAGAGATAGGTGGAATGTTCTAAAGCAGAACTAATAAATCTACAGCTGGATATACTACAATAAAATGCCAAATGTAGGAGGCAGAAATGATGGTCTCTAGAGAAACATAAAAGATAGGCACTGGGCTGGGGAGAGAGCTGGGCAGTCTAAGCATCTTCCTGGCAAGTGCAAGAGCCTGGCTTTGATCCCCGGTACCACATGTTATGCTGGCCCTGGAACCCAGGTATGCTAAGTCAACCACTGAAACACGGTGTGGTGGTGCAAGCCTGTAACCCTAGCACTGGGGAGACTGAGACAGGAGGATCTTTATGAGCTGCGTAGTGAGACCCTGTACCAAACAAGTAAATGAATAAAAGATTTTTAAAACTTTAAAAGGCAATAAAAATTATGAGTAGATTAAAAGTCAGATTTTTATTTTTATTTATTTTTTTAAATGTGTTTAGTGCAGAATCTACAAGGTCTCATTACACAGATCAGACCCTTCGGTGATCCTCTTGTTTTCAGCCCCCCTGAACACTGGGATTACAGGCATGTGCCACCAGGCTCAGTCTCAATCGCCATCTCACAGCTCCCCAGGGATGGGGGTAGCGGCACATTGGGGGATCAAACCCCCAACCCCTGCATCTCCCTAAGTAGGTGTAAAAGTCAAATTTTATACATGCATGCGACAAAACATTGATGCAAAGGATAAAAATCTTGAGAGTTCTCTTCTTAAAAGTTGTGCTCAAAACTAAATATAAAATCCAACCTTTATATGAATTAAGGCAATGGGCAAATAAACACATACACAGGTTTAGAGGTGAGCTATCAGGATGGAGGAAACCATGAATATGAAATGCCCAAGAATAAAAGAAAAGTTGGAATATTCCCCCAAGTGTGTTATAGGGCTCCTATAACTCTAACTAATAAGCCAGAAAAAAATAAAAATGTAGAACAATCTCATTCATGAATATAGATGCAAAATCTGAAATTGAGTGTTAAAAAGAAAAAGTGTTTTAAATAAATTTCAGCAAGAAGGATTTGTGAAGGGAATTCATATATATTAACATGAAAAAACCTATTAAAATACCACATTAAGAAGAAAAATATTACATTACCAGTATATGCAAAAACTTATTTTAATAAACAGTCACTCATGATCAGAAACATTAGAAAAATGTATTTATACTACTTTTACCCAGCTCTATATTAAAATCTTAACTTGCATATTAAAATAAATGTAGCAAACAAAAATTATAGACTTAAATAAATTATTATTTTCAATTTATGATTATAGAAAAGTTTGGTGTGTAAGCTCTTATTAGTAATGAAAGTTTAGCAAATTTGATTAATAGAAGAATTAGCACTGAAAGATAATTTCAATTCTAATGTACTAACAATAAAATACACCATGCATAGTTTTGAAATCACCCTTTTTACAAAGGAATAAAACTATAAAATGGATGAGTATAAAACAGTTTTCTTTTTACTTTAGATAACTGGAAATTTCTTATCAAGTTACATATTCACCTTCATAACTTAGAATTATATTCTATTTTTTTTTTACTCTAGAAAAAGGAAAACATAAATCCACAAAGAAAATTGCACAACATTCTTACAAGACTTATTCATGGTAGACAAAATAAACATAATAGATGAAAACAACTTAAAATTTATCAACAGAAAAATGTGCAAATGCATTGTGTTGCTGTAACGCAATATTAGCCCACAACAAAACAGTGGGAAATGCTGCTAATGTAACAGCGTGAAAGAATCTTCAAGTCATCACGTTGGCTGAGAGGAACCAGACATAAAAGACTATGCATTGTATAATTCAATTTATGCGAATTCCAGGAATTGACAAAACAAATACCAGAAACCAAGAAAGTACATTTTTTAGTGGTAATGGAAAAACTTATAGAAAAGGGTTTCAAAGAATGCTGCCTGCAAGAATGGAAGTGGTCTGCACATTATCCAGAGCACAGAAGGATTCATGTAATTACTCAAACTACTCAAGCTTAATACTTAAGACCCACACATTTCATTCTGTTGAAATATTACTTCAGTATTTCAAGAGAAATAGAAATCTCTAAGTACAGAGATACATTTTCAAAGATCGTTAAAAATATACACAAATTATAAAATTTATTGGAAAACATTCATTAAATAGATACTCTGTTCATAGAAAAAAAGTCTCAAAATCATAAAGGAAATCACTGTACAGGTATTGTTCAACAATTCTACTACATTGCACTCGAAGTCTCAGCAGCTGTGTTTCTGACCACCTGCAAAGCCACTTAGGAAATTTTGGTAGAGCATAGAGCCTAGAAGAGCCACCGTAACAGCTGAGGAAGCACACAGTCAACAGGATGAGTAGAAAGTTGGTTTGTGGTAAAGAGATTTTATTTGTCAGATAGCAGAACTTGTTATGTACATGTACTAATTAAAAGAAAAATGTTACACCACCAGTATATGCAAAGACTACTTTTGATGAAGGATCATTCATGACTTAAAACATTATATAATGGAGCACATGAAACAAATGGGCCGACTGGATGGAAAAAATCTTCCCCAAATTCATAAAGAAAACCATTCTTAATCTACATAATCAGTTTTACTCTCTGTACTGAACAGTCTACACTTCTAAGGTATAGCTATTATTTCAGTTACCTGAAACACACACACACACACACACACACACACACGCACGCACACACACAATTATTTCAATTCACTCATCCTTATTACCACCAAACTCTTAGTTACCAACATTGCCATCTCTAATTTTTCTTCTGCCATTATCACTTAAGTCCATTCTAACTCATTCTACACTGATCCCCACTCCACTGACAAAGTCAGTAAAAATCTCCAAATCAGTGATTTCAATGGAGATTTTCTTTCTTTATGTTACCTGCATTTCAATACAGCTTTTAATTTCCTTCACCTTGGAAAACTTTCTTGGCTTCTATATCAGTAGATTACTTTTGTCACTCCTTTCTCTTAGTGATCATTCTGTTGTCTCAGTATTCTTTCTAAATGTCTTTCCCTTCTGACCTCTTAATTTTTAAGTACCTCTTGAATTTTGAAGGGCACCATTCTTTTCCAGATGTTTGTTTATATTTAAACCCTGCGTGAAATAGCTTCAGATTTTACTTATAGCTCTCTTCTTCCTCACTTTTGCATCACTAGTACTGATATCCTCATCCCCCTAAACTTAAAAGAGGAGAGGTTTATTATGTTCACAATTTTAGGCTATGGTTAGCTGCCTCCAAGGCAGAAACTGCATGGTGCAAGGGGGCGGAGGAGAAATCCGTGCATCCTACGCCAACCAGGAAGCAGAGACAGAAGGGAGGATCCAGGGACAAGAATACGAGCACTCCCATGACGCACTTCCTGGCGGCCCCAACTACTGATAGCGCGCTGCACTGCAGAACTCACCAGCGGATGAACTGAATAACTACAGCACCCAGTGACACTGTCACCCTCCAAACACGTGAGATTTGGGTGGTACATTTTAGATTTAAACCACATCAGCTGTCAAGTATAAATGACGATCCCACAGATGTCCCAGAAATGACACGTTCTTCCTCAAAAACTGCTTTCAGGTGTCTACTCAGTTTATTAAACTCAACATATGAAATCCAAAAAAAAAAAAAAAAAAAAAAAAAAAAAAAAAAAAAAAACCCTTTCTTTGAAACTGTTGCACATGGAATAGCCCAGTTTCAGTTGGCAACTTCACTCTTACAATGGTTTCTATAAAATTACTCACAGCCATCCTTGTTATCTTTCTTCCTTCTATATTTAAAACCTGAGAAAAATATTCCATCTTCACACTACCTGAATTGCTAGGATTTTAGTGACAATCATGTCCTTCTGAGTTAGTGGCATTGTAACAGATCTCGTTGGTCAAATAGGTTGTAATTGTTACAAGAAGCAATCCCCCAATATAAATGACTTGATGCAACAGAGGTTTATATTTATATCATGCAAAGTTCAAAGCATATATCCCTGGCATGATGATTTTCTTTTAGGATAATCCCTCAAGATACATTGCAGGTACCCCATCTAGTCCATCTGATGGATCTGCATGTCCTAGAGGCTCAGCAACGCCATAACATTTGTGAGCACAGGGCACTGGCCAGCACTCAGTCATATGGTCAAGTAGTTGGAAAGGGGTCCTGAGAAATACCGGGAAACATGGAGCACACATGCAGTACAAGGTCTCCCCATTTTTACCCTCGCTGCTGTGTATCTACTCTAATGAGCAGCAGCGCAAGCAATATTTTTACCTGTCACTTCTCTGCTTAAAGTCTTGCAGAATAATACACTTTACTTGGACTAGAGGCCAAACTTCCTAATAATTACTGTTATCACTTGTACCTACATGTTCCCCCACAAGCCTCATGAGATCATAGATGGGGCCCTTGTGGAGGTGGCTAGATCTAGAATGCATGCTATTGCAATTCAGGGCATGAGATAACTAAATTAGTTTACATAGGTCTGAGTGTGTATAATATAAGCCCCACCCGGGGTGAGTGGAATTACCCAAAGGTTTCTAGCCTGGATGGGATCGAAGGGAAGGGAGCTTGGTGCTTGTTGCTGCTACTTCCTGGATGTCCTGTTGTGGACTGTTTCTCCTCCACCGTGGCCCTCTGCTGTGCCACCTCCCATGGAGCCAGCCAACTAAGGACTGAAACCTCTACCACTATAAAGTGAGTTGCATCTATAATCCTTTAACTCATAAATGTCAAGTACTGTGTTCCAGCAATAAGCAAAGGAGCTAAGGCAGTTGCCCAGAGTTTGCAATTTTAGAAACCTCTGTTATCTTCTTGCATTCTAAGCTTTCCATAGCTCCTGCTGTCTTCCAACCTCACTGAAGTGTTTGTATTCCTGTGACTTTCCAATCACACTTCCAGCTCAAGACTTCGGTCTCTGTGGGGCTGCATAGGGGACTTCCCCTTAGGTATCTCCGTGGTTCACCCCATTTTCCACTTTCAAGTCTGTCTTTCATGTCTTCACGTTAATGAGGCCCAGCCTGAACACCCACTCTACCTTGGCTGCAGCATATTTTTCTCTCTGGAACGTCCAGCCCTTCTCCCTCTTACCATTCCCAATCATTACCTGGCACTCCAAAATAGCTTCCTCTTTCCTTTTCCTCTACCTGGCTTTCTCTACCCAAAGCTAAGCATCAAGGTGAAAGTACTCTATTTTTGGTTAATTGGTAGTACCTATTATGGTGACTGAGTTGCAATAAAAGTTTAATAGCTGCAGATATAGCTCGGTGGAATAGCACCTGCCTAGAAAGTTGAAGGTCATGAGATCAATTCCCCAAAACAAAACAAAACAAAACAAAGCACACACGCACACACACACACACACACACGCACACGCACACACATGCACACACACAGATACACACACACAAACCACTAAACTAAATGAACCAGAAAAACAAAAACATGATGAGGTACTTTAAAGATAACCATGTGCAATGTAGTAAACATACATTGTTGATCTCCTACAATCTTGCTTTGAAGTTTTATACCATTGTTTTTATTGTTTATTTTTATTTTGTTTTTAAAAAATTAATTTATCTCTCGTTCTACCATTCAGACTTGTAGTGCATCCCTGAATTAGGTGTGATGGTGCACACTGGTTGCCCCAGCACTGGGGAGGCTGAGACAGGAGGATCACTAGGAAGAGTCTAAGTTGTGTAGTGAAACCCTGCATCAAATAAATAAATGAATGATTAAAAAATTTCAAGTTAACTGTGTCAGATATGAGTTTGCTTTTTATACAAGTACTATATGAAAGACACCCACAGAGACTTAAGTAAAATATATTCAAGTGTTACATTTCTTTTACTCTAAACCATCTTGTTATCATTACATTCTTTGCATGAAACTCCTGAAGGATAGATAATTCTTAATACATGTACTATAGAATACAGATCAGAAGATGCAGAAGGAATTATAGACAAGTTAATAAGGCGACTTTCTGGGTCAGCCTTCCTCTAAGCAGAGACTGGTATTCCAGATGACTGACCTTCTGGCTCTGTCTCTACCACAGCTTTCTTCTGGCTGCCTGTAAGGAAGAGAAATTGAGTCTTGTGTTTTCAGCACATTAGGCTGAATGTGAACTCTGTTGCTTCCACTCATGCCTTATTTAAGTGGCTTGATAAAACCTTAAAAGATCTCAGAAGCATAGTCTTCTGTGGGCCTGGGAGAACAGAATACCCAGAATGAAGTCCACCACTGGAAGAACAGTGCCTCTGCTAGATTTCTGCCTATCTCAGGAAATGAAGAAAACCTTTCCAAAGGGATCTAGAAAGACCTGGACTAAAACCAGTCTGTCTGTCTGCAGAGCATGTTTTGTTTTGTATTCCATCACAGAAACCTACCACGGGATGGAATCACTCTTTGAAGAGTTTCTCAGTAAGATACTTATTTTAAAATGGTGTGCATTTAAAAAAAAAAAAAAAAAGCCTTCTTAATGCCTTATCCCAATCCGGTCTTCAGGGAATCGGTGCTCTCTCATAGCTGAATAACTCTCACTTAGACTTGGCCTCTCTTGTGCCACTGCACGTCCTTGGCCATCCACAGAACATTTGAAAATTCTGTGTGCATCTCTAACCTCTCTTTCTACATAGCAACTATATGAGAGGGCCATGTTTTCCATTTGCCCCTTACCCAGACTCTGTTTTTAGGAAAGAGTACTGCTTCCATCCTGTCATTAAAGAAATTCATTGTACTCTATTTCCCAGTCATACTGTCATTCCAAACACCTCTAAGTGGTTGTTCTGTTACTGGAGGAGGAAAGCAATATCTAAGAAGTAAGAAACCTGACAAGTATAAGTGTCTAATGTCTTTTCTGATCCTCACACCAAGAGAGTTCAAGGATCTGATCTCTGTCACTCTCTGTCTTTCAGTCTGTCTCTAATTTTCTCTCTCTATCTCTGTCTTTGTGTCTCTGCCTCTCCCTCCCACCCCTCCTCTAAACTCCTGAACTCCATTTTACTTTAACAGATGCTATTAGGGTCTCCCTTAGGAAGGATGTAACTAATCAACAACTAATGACCAAGACATCAGAGTGGTAGGCTGTTAACTTGCTTAGCTAACCAACACAATGCCTCCCAAGGCAAAACGTCAGTCTCCTGCAGAGCGATACCATGTGAAAATGTGTAGCTTAAGGAAAGAAACTGCTAAAAAATAATTTCCAGTAAATATGTTACAATATCCAGAGAAAAAGATGAGATTCTGCTAAGGTGCCCAATGAAGGCTTTAAGGGGGAGGTAGAACATTATTGAAAATTTAATCATTTTCAAATATAATCATAAACACTCTCTCTATATTAAGACTTTTAGAGAGTAGGCCAGGTGTAGTGTCACATGCCAAAATCCCAGAACTCAGAAGACTAAGGCAAGAGGTTCGCTCTGAGTTTAAGATCAGCCTAGACTGCAAAGTCAATTCAAGTCCAGCCTGAACTGCAGCGTGAAAAGCCTGTGGCAGAAAGGAAAAAAAAAAAAAAAGACTGTCAGGGCCTGGAATAAGCCTAAGAGGTTTTTGCTCACTCATTCAACACAAATTTACTGAATCCCATTTCCATCCTAGGTCAAAGTCTATGAGCGGAACTTATAGCTAAAAGGAAGACAGAAAATGGCTCTGCTCCCTGAGGGTTACTTTTTACTAAGAATATGATTTCCTTTCTCTGAGAAACTGAGACATGAGGAAGTAAAATACCCCTTCAAAAGTCACGCACATTATCTGAGCCAAGGTTTGATTATAGGATGCAAGGCATAGAGAGCAAGTTCTTCCCAAAGGGGGGGGGGGGTGACAGAGTGATAACAGTAGAGATACAGTCTTGCCAGAAAACATCTCATGGGCACTTATTACATCACAAGTGCTAGGCAGTTTTACGCAGGCTGTTGGACTTATTGTTCAAAATAGTGTGTGTATAATGTCAGGAATAAATCTATCAGACATACTCTTTAATCATATCATATTTTAAATCTGTGTACCTTCTTTGTGTGGCTGGTCATTTTTCCCCTTCGTTGATTTTCTCATGTGTAAGCTGACACAACTAGCCAGTACCCGCTGAAACTGCAGCTCTAGCCCTGATATCTTGCATGCCTCTGTTTGCTTTGAGTGTTTCAGAATCAGCAGCATGTCTGAGCCCTCGTTCTGTCTCAGAGTCTTAGACCTTGGCACTATGCAATTAATACTTGATCCATAAATATACACTTTGTAGAACGAAGAACCCTTAAAGAATTTTCATGAGTTGGGGCATAGGGTATGTGCTGGATGACTCAGGGAACTTCCCAGCATATTAAAGCCACCCCACCCCTTGCAAGGTTCTCCTTCATGGTCTTCCTTCTTTCCTTCCTTCCTTCCTTCCTTCCTTCCTTCCTTCCTTCCTTCCTCTCTCTCTCTCTCTCTCTCTCTCTCTCTCTCTCTCTCTCTTTCTCTTTTTCTTAATGAGGGCCTCATTAAGAGTCTGAGGGCCTCAGACTCCTAATGACCCTTCTATGTTCACCCTCCCCAGCACTGGGATGACAGCCTTGGGCCACCATGCCAGGTCTTGGTGGCTGGCTCATCCCACCCCAGGGGGCGGGGCCTGGATAGCATGTGGTCATCATTTTTAATTAAGCCAAGGTGAGTGCTTGTGGCTTTAGGGAAGGATCATGTTCACAAGAAAGAGAGCTGTGCAGTGCAGCAGGGCTTCCTTACTAACTTTAGGTCCAGTTACAATGACAGGGTCAATAATTTCAAGATGGAAAAAATATTCCTAAGACAAGGAAGAGCACCCTGCAGTAAAAATCCACCCAAACACTGTACTTATGCATCACAGCACAAGCCATAGCCTGGCATTCTAAACACATTATTGAGTCTTCAGCAATTACAGGAATCCTTTGCTAAGAGTTGCAGCTAGGCCTTTTTCAAAGTTGGCACGGAACACAGAAATGATGAACTCAAGCTCCATCCATTTTCTGTCCACTAATGAATACTTCTTTTGTTCCAAAGTCTCCCCGTTGGCTCCCCCTGACAATATAGGTAATTAATGGACCATTCTTCTTCATTCAGACGCTGTGGAAAATGCAAAAGGACTTGATAATTGAGCCTGCGTCCAAACTTTCCCATTATCTAAATGACTAGTAAGTGTACATTAAATTAATAATTTTTAGGAACTTTCTTACAGCTTATTGATATCATTCATTTGACAACAGAGAAAATGTTAGTTAAAAGAGCTTTGCCAAGAAGCAGAAATTCCTTTTGAGATGAGATTCATATTTAGAACTGACTAAAGGAAAATATTCTTTTTTTTTTTTTTTTTTTTTTTTTGTATCTAGGACAGGGTTTACAGGGTCTTACTATGTAGATTAGTCTTGTAGTGATCTGCCTGTGTTCAGCCTCCCGAGCACTGGGATTACAGGCGTGTGCCACCACAGCCAGTCTCCAGGGCAGTCTCAGTGCACCGGCACCTCAGGCTAGGGATCGAACCCTGGCTGGTGCACTCTGCCTAAGCAGGCACTTTAGTCTGCTGATACATCTAGCCAGCCCCAAAACATTCAATATTCTTAATAAGTCTCTCAAAATGCTACAATGAAGTTGTCAGATAATACAAGGCAATTCATGAGATTTTTTTTTTTTTTTTTTTTTTTTTTTTTTTTTTTTGGGACCAGGGTTGAGATTTTCTAAAAAGAGTATTCTAATAAATATGCCTTAAGTTTTTGTTTTTAATTTTGGAATGCAAGATTTGGGAAGGATAATTGCACAATAATAAAAATTACTATTTAATACTTCTGATATTAAATAATCTTGAAACTCAACCATTTTAGAGACTGCTCAATAACAGATATAATCTGTTTAGCTCTGATAGTTTTGGGCACAGTTAGTACAAAATGAGCGTCTACATAACAAAAATATTTGAAGCACACAGAAATCTCTATTTACTAGAATTGGTCTTGGTGAACGTTAGCTCACATATCCCAAATATACAGAACAAAATAAGAGCTAACTTAGAAAACTCTCTAGCATAAGAATTCTTCTTATTATAGTTTCTTCTACTGAAGAATCTAAGAACATTTTCTTTCACTTAAGGCAACGTGCAATAGAAAAATAACAGATTTTTACAATTGTCTTACAATTGTTCACAGTAAGAATATCCCAAGCATCATATTACTCTCTTGGGGAGACACAGATGAACAATGAGTAATTGTTCCTGAAGAGCGCTCTGCTTGTTACCTCATGCTTTCCCATCGTAGTGTGGCCAACACATGGAACAAACAAAGAAGTAGCTGAGAACAATAGCTTTGTGTATGTTTTAGCAGGAACCACTGAGACGCACTCCCAGGTGAAAGAAACACAACTGAAGAAACAGGCGAGGAAGGGTACAGTGGGAGACAGGAAGCCACTGGCTACTCAGTGTCAGCACCGGGGGATCGTACAGGTGTGGTCCGGTGAGAAGGACTGTAAGTGCGCTGGGATGAGCGTGTGCGGAGTGGCAGCTTCTGTCCCCGTCACACATGACAGTGATCGAAGATCCTCAGAAACACATTTGGCAGAGTCATGTAAGCTTGTAAAATGCTGTGTGCTAATCTGCCATCCTGGAAGTTCAAACTGCACCCTAGAGGGTAAAATCTGGAGGAGTGAAATCTATTCAGTATGCTTCAATCTAACAGTTCTGATATTTTATTATGGAACACAGCCCTCTTTTCATACACATATGCATACATACACACGAGCATAGACACACATGCTTGCACACACACACTCTTATTTTCCTTTAGTTGTCTTGGTCTGTATATCCACAAATACCTACTATGATCCACAACTATGAGTTTATTTCAGGCATTTGCTAAGTAGGGTGACCTACAGCCTTCCATCAGAAATATGACATAAAAGGTCTTTTAGAGTGGATCCAGTCTAGAGGTACAGACTAAACCAGAAGTGACAATATTACCTGTGATGAGAATTGAGAGAGCGTTTGTTAGACGGCCCCATGGCTGTACATAGTAAAAAGAGAGAAAAAAATCTCCAAACCTATCGTGTATACTGGTAATGATGTTAAAGCAAAACATGGAAAAAGTAGGTGAAATCTTGTCCATTGTTTAACTTTGGAAATTTATTATTTCTGTTGCATATTTCTGGGAAAATGCCAAATAAACACGTGAAGATGTTCAAAAATTCACCTGGATTATGAAATATTAATATTTTATTGCCATGCAGCTCAATACAAATATTAAACTTATAAATAAGTAGATCATTGGAATGAATTTCAATCTCCTATAAGCCAAAACCTGAGGTCTATTAACTTGTAAAAGAACAAGCATCCTAAATTTCTTATGACCCCTACAAGTCAGAAAATCAAGCTACATTTTTAATTTCACTAGAAACTCAAGATTTCAAACATAGATAGAAGTAGACCACTTAGTACCTTCGTGACTCTTTCCATAACATGCTGAGGAAGCTACCTGACCAGGAATATACTTCAGATCCCTGAATACGAGGTATTATTTAAACAAAAATAAAAAGAGACACGAGTACAACTTTTTCTTTTTTTTTTTTTTCTTTTTTTAGGCCACAGTCTACAGGGTCTGGTATGGAGATTGGACTCATAGTGATTCTCCTGTTTTCAACCTCCCAAGCACTGGAATTATAGGTGTGTGCCACCATGCCCAGTCTCAAAGGTTGTCTCAGCACTCCTTGGGTGTGGGGCTGGCACAGCACACTGGGGATCAAGCCCCAGCTGGGCACTTTGCCTAAGCAGGCACTGTAGTTCGCATGAATCTTAATTTGTCAAAATTTTATCAGAAGTTCTGATCCTTCCCCAGTTACCCAATTCATGTGCAATCTTCCCTCACAACCAATTTGTTTGCCAGACAAAACTAAGTTATCTTTAAACTCAAGCTTCCAGGTTTATCATCTGCTTGAAAAAAAAGCCTTTTGGGAACATAAAATACGTCATACTACTCTTACAGCAGATCACATGCTACCGTCCTATTACTGGGGGGAAACTCTTATTGAAGTCATAATAAGCATTCGATGACAAGACAAAAGAATGCACATATGACAGCAAGAATAAAAAACTGAGCACGTATAAGCAAGACCAGAATATATACCATAATAGTTAATTGGTCCACCTTGTTCATGTAGTTTGGTCTTGGAGAAAACTGAGCAACCAAGGATTATGAAACGCCACATATGGGATTTTAGGAAATTAAAAATAATCACTGCTCATAAAAGTGTAGGGAGATACCACTTATTTCATTATACTGTCATTGAGTTTCTGCTTGGAAAACTTAGGAGCAAGTCATCTGGTACAGCTTTTAGATGAAGACAAGGGGCAAAAGTTATTTGCATGATAATAACTTTGGTTCAGGTTATCTCACTGAATGTGGAGAGGCCAAAATCAGTAGAAAATGTCAGAGAGTAGCAAAAATACTATGATGGTGGATTATGTCAACCTTGTTTTGTTTAATGGGCAAAGACTGTACTACACAGCTCAAGTTCAGATTTCCTGTTTGAATGTTGTGAGTTTGAAGGTTTAAACACTCTGTGTTTAATTGGAGGATCAAGATTGTAAATATTGCTTACCATAAATACGATGGGTGTGATTATTTTCTGAAAAAGAAGCTGAGAAGCACATTTTTGTGAACCCATGTGACAAATATAGCCTTTAGTTTCTATCTCATTGCCAAACTGCAGTGTAATTATTTCCTCTTTTATACTGCTTCTTTAGTCTCATTTCATTTAGCCAAATGCATATCCCATGTCTGGGCACATGTACAAAATCTGAAACAAACAAGCCAAATAGTTAAATATCAAGGTAACCTAATCAAACTTGAAACTACTAACTTGCAACAATCAGTCACAGATTGTAGAGCTAGTGCCCAGGTTCCTGCTTTGTCCTTCCCTTATGCAGTCCCACTTTCCTAAAGAACCATAGGGAATCACTGCCTCATGCCATGCTTCCTAATAACTGACAAATCCAACTTGCAACACACAGCAAAGAAGAATGCTCTCAGCAGAGAATCCCAGCTGAGAAAATCCTGCCAGCCCACAAGAACTTCACTTTTGCAAACAATAATAAACTTCAGGATGGAGGCTGGAGGTGTAATCCTGCAGAATGTTAGTGGGCTACAACTTCAAGTTCTGAGAGATTACAACAGAGAGAGCCCTGACATTGTTCTTCCTTCAACAAATCCTTTGTACACTCAATGTATTGATTTTCTATGTACTTTATATGGCCTCATTGGATCTGCCATGTTTACATGTACAACTTTTTTTTTAACATGTACTACTTTTATATGTGGTTGAGGTATTGAATTTGAGAGGATGTGGAGAAATGAAGCATAAACTTTGATGTGGATCAATAGACAAACAACTTCATGTGAAAAACGAACAAAATTCAAGCCAGTTCTACACTTCATGGGAGCCCAAGCATTGCACACTCAATGGAAGGGTATAAATGAGTTTGGCATATCCCTATCAGCTGGCCCCAAGTGTTAATTAATGCACAGATACAGAACATGACAAAATTCTCAGCACCTCAAGGAAAAGTGGCAGAAAATACAAATAGGATGTAAGCTTTTCAAAATTAAATGGAGCTCCTTAATTTTTCTTAGCTTTTATTTTTATTAGTATATTTGTAGTACATGATTACATTTGTACATAAGGAAGCATTTCTCTGTGCATCCTTCATATAAAAATATCCTCATCTCTATGCCACAATGATAGTAACTGAAAGCATTATAGCTTTGTTTTCACATTTGTTTTTTAACTTGACAAAACAAATAACTCATAACAAATCCTAAAATTAAAACCACACATCATTGCATAAAATAAGAGTAGACATACAAAAAGAATAATATGAGACATTCCCATCATTCAAAATTTTATTTCATACTTATTAACTGTATAATCTGATACTGTTTACAGTTTTTTACATCAATAAGCTACTTAGTTAGAACAGAGTCTTCTTTGAACATCAGTTGTAGCAGTTAATGACTCTAGGGGGCATAACCTGCACTGCCTCCCTCACCTTCACTACTGAAACTCACAGGGGCTCAAGGGACAAGTGGTAAATGATGCTCCAAAGAAATATCTCTCACACTGATATTCTAAGAAAATGCAAAGTGCTGGAACAAAACGTGAAACTAAGAAAGTGAGAAAGTGAGCATCTCATCACAAATCGTAGTTTCTGCTCCAGCATGGTCTGGCAGTTCTAGGGTCTTCTTGAGCTGAGAATGCTCAAGAACCAATACATTTTTACCATTCCCCTCCCCAAAACCATCCTCCTTGACAATTACACAGGACAGCACTAGTTTTGAGATCAGAAGTCAAGCAAACAAGTTTCATCACAGTGCTGGTTAAAGAAAAAAAAATTCAAAATTAATCATGCTGATGAGGGTAAGAATACTTCCACTTTGTCTGTGTTATCCCTTTCCCAAAGTCGTGTGGTTCAATGTTAAAAAAGGTCTCTTGGCCTTAAATTTCTCCTACAGATACTGCAGAGAGTGTGGTGCTGGAGAACTCAGATTCTTCAACTCTGAGGAACACTGCTCAATAAGTCTCGTTTTCTTTTTGATCCACTGTAATGATTGATCTTAGTGTCAACTTGACTGGATCAAAAGACACCTAGGAAACTGGTACAAAGAGTGGGGTCGATTGCTATGACCATACCTGACAGGGAATGGAGAAGTCTTTGGAGGTGATCTGTAAGATAAATTTAGAGATGCAAGCCAGAGGCCAGAATGCTCATAAAAAAGGAGGCAGTCAAGTTATGTTCATGAAATTTCAGATGAGAATATGGACGCTGTGGAGAATTGGACTAAACGTTATTTTCCTTATGTTGTGCCAAAGAATTTAAATTTGCCTATGGCCCAAGATTTTGTGGAAAGCCAATTTAAAAGGTAGTAATCTTGCAGAGAAAGTTTCCAGACAACATAACAAAACCCTGAATGGTATGAATCCTTCAATACTTAGCATACTGAGGAGAATGTCTTCTCAAAAGTCCTGCCTCTGAACACTGATGTAGTAGAGACCAACCCTTCTACATGTGAGATCTGTGGTCAACATGTAATGTTCAGATTGAGATAAGAATCTTAACTAAAAAAATCTGGAGGCATCACACTTCTTCATGTCAAATTATATTACAAAGCTCTAGTATTAAAAAAAAGTTAGCGTTAATGGCATAAAAACAGATGTATAGGCTGGTGTAGAATAGAAATCTCACATGTAAACCCATGCATGTAGGGTTCTCTATAACATATCAAGAATATTCAATAGGGAAAAGACAGTATCTTCAGTACTTGGTATTGAGAAAACTAGATATCCACCTTTGAAAAACTGAAATTGTGACTTTATCTTACAACATACCCCAAATCAGCACAAATGCATTCAAAATTTAAATAGAATCCAGGAAATCATGTAACTATTGCAAGAACACATAAGGGTAAGGCTCCATGACTTGCTCTTGCCAATGATTTTTTTTAATATGATAGAAAAAGTAGTAGTAACAAAAGCAAAAATAAAATGGTGCAATGAAATCAAACTCAAAGTCTTTCTGCATGTCAAAGGACACAGTCAACTCAACCAAAAATTAATGTATGGAGTTTGAAGGAATACAAAATTACATACACAATTAAGAGTTGATAACTTCCATCACTGCCAGTTCTACTGATGACCCACTACTATTATGGAATATTGAACTATGCATACAACTACTTTCTCTTAGTTCTATGAGAAAAATGTTTGCACCAATAGTGTTTAGAAAAGTTATCATATCTGCATCTTGTACTCTGAACAACTACTATGAAGACAACAATATGCATTGTACTAATTATTGTGGCTTTCCTACTAATATTCTTTGAAACTGTCTCTGTTATTTCTTATTAAAAGTAATTTTTAAAAAAGAGTTAATAGCTACAATAAGTAAAAAGCTCACACAACTGAATAACAAAAATCAAAGAATATGATTTAAAAATGAACAAAAGACTTGAATAAACACTTCAAGAACTTGGAAGACTTGAGTAGACACTTTAGTTATAATTAAAAAATTAAAGATAGGGTCATTGAATGTGTGGAGAAAAAAGAACTTTTATACATTGTTGATGGGAATGTAAACTAGCACAATCATTATGGAATAGAGCACAGAGTTTCCATAACATGGAACTACTAAATAATCCAGTACTGATATTTCTGGGCATATATCCAAACACTATCAGCATGTTAAATACATATTCCACTCCTCTGTTCATTGCAGTAGTATTCACAACAACCAAGATATGTAAATAATGTTAGCGTCTATTGATAAATGATTAAAGAAAACGTGCTATACATTCCTACATATATGCAGGATATAACATACAACAGGAAATGCATTTCAACATTTATTTACTTTTTTAAGTGATTCCATAAATTTATTTTTCACTAGGTTTATTGGCACAATTTAGATATACATAATGATCACATTTATCATAGGGAATTTCTACCTGTACATGATATATCTTGATTCCTCTGTTTCCTTCCTTCCCTTTAACAAAAAAAAAAAATAATAATAATAATAATCCTGCAGTTTGTAAAGACATCAGTGAACCTAGAGGATAATATTCTAAGTGAAGTGAAAGACATGAGCAGAAAAACAAATATTTTATGCTGTCATGGATATGTTCTCCTAGCCATTTTCCCATTATTGGCCAAAACAACTGACATTCACAATTTGAAGAAGACGTTTAGTCTGGCTCACAGTTTCAGTACAGTGCTGGTGGCTCCAAGGTAGAAATAGGATGGCAGTGAACTTGGTGGAGAAAAGAAACATGGTAACCAGAAAGCAGACAGGAGGATCCAGGCACAGAATACACAGCACCCTTCTAGGTCACTTCCCAGTGACCCACCCCTAGCCAAGCGCCAACTCCTAAGGGAACATTCAGCTATTTGACTTAGCAACAGCAGATTGCACTGGTAAGTGTAGGGCCCATGACCCAGCCAGCTTCCACACATGAAACATTCGGGAGACATTTTACATTTAAACCATAGTAGAATTATAAAAGTGAAACTCACAGAAACAGAGTGGCAAACAGTTATCAACAGCCATAGTGAGGTAAAATGAGGAGATACTGGTAAAAGCATTCAAACATGATTGTAAGAATACATTTCAGAGGTCCAATTGTGAACCTAGTAATGATAGTTAATCATAAAATATTGGTTCTTGACATTTGCTGATAGTAGATCTTAAGTAGTCTCTTGTCTGTCAATCATCTCTCTGTGTCTCTCTGTCTCTCTGTCTCTCTCTCTCACACACACACACCCTATATGAAGTGATGGATATGTTAATTAACTTGACTGTGCTAATCATTACATAACGTATTATCAAGTATATCATCTAGATTCATGCAGTGTCATTCACCAATTATATATCAATTGCATGTCAATAAAACAGGATAAAGTAAATTCATTGTAGAAGAATTAAATGGAATGATATATGCAAAGCACTTAACAAATTGCTCAGTAAATGATGCCATGTTTTCTGAGAACATGTTGCCCTTCACCAAGTTACACTAACTGTGATTCTAAGGCTCACATCCTTCAAGGACTGAGTTCTTTGTCCTTCCTTTCATCAAGCACCCTAACATAAACCAGCCTTCGTCCAAAAGTCCTGAGTATTTATTATGATTTAACAAAAATTTTGACGTATGCAGTCTTATGATCCCAATGCACCTTCGCTTGTAGTGGATGGTTCCCTTGACTGAAAGTGAAGGTATATTCAATTTAATAAATCACCTGAAGGATAAACATACAAAAACTTAATTACAAAATGTAATATAAAATGCGAAGAATACAAGGTATATTTGACAAGGGTTAACTAATAGAGTGAGCAATATACTTCGCTTTTGGCATGATAACGATAGTCCTATTGATTGGAGAACTGGAAATATTTCATAATGGAGATGAGTCTCAAGTTGGGTCACAAGGGATGAGGAGGACGTTTTGGCTAGGATGGGTAGTTACAGGGTAACATAAATGAACAAACCACCGTAGTAAACCAGAAAGCCTGTGGCACAATGGAGTCAAACAGTGTGACCTGAAACAAATCTAGATTTGAGGTAGTTAGGCTGAAGCCAAGGCAGTAAAGGTGCCAAAACTCTCGAATACCCAGTACTCAGAAGAAGAGTCAGTTGGCAGAGATGTACTAAACTGTGCTTTGTGAAGTACTTCACACTCACTTCCATTAGTTCTCCATAGAGCAATAACAGTGCTCTTTTCTAAAATTTTCCCTGTAGATCTATTTTTTTAACTCATGAGCTTTCACTTTTTCCTTTGCTATTGTAGTCTCTAACCTTTCTCTGCCACATCCCATCTTAGTGAGATACTTCCTTGTCACCTTAGAGCTATATCCAACCTGGGATTTCACTCCTCCTTCCTCTCTCCCTAGATTTATGGAGAGCAACACTGGGTCTCTGATTTCATAACTCTGTTTTTGGGAATGAAAGAGCCTTGCAAGCCTGATAGACAAACCAAGACTTGATTAGTAGGAAGGCTACTTAAGACAGAAATACATAATTCAGTGTTGGAATACAGCTACGGTTTTCTTCATGTTGCAGGATTTTAAGCCCTTATGATACTACAGTCCACCGAGATGAAGGATCCAAAGTACCATGAACAAAATCAGAAAGTCCTTAACTCAGTCATATCCTGAGTCCATCAGTTCCAGCATTAACCTGTACTCACACATCCTCTATTTAGCATTGACATTGGCGGCAAGTTTTCTGCTAGTCTTGAAGGTCTTGTGCACAATTATTTAGACCCATTTTGTAGTTATTTCTCCCATTTGCAACATCTCATGAATTGTTCAGCCAAGGCTACACTTCCCACTTGACAAGAAAGGAGCTCTATAGCAATTGGTACACAGGGTCATGAAAATCTGTATTAAATACTGTTTATATTTGGCAGCTCACCTGTGAAAATTTGAGACTTATTCAGGTCCCATGACAGTTCACTAGAAAGACACTTGGACAGAATTCTAAAACAATCCATGTATGGGCTCCTACCAGACTCAACATCAGTAATATTCATACAGCCTCTAAATATTTCCAGGTAGTTTCAAACTATATTTGAAAAATTCAGTTTGTAAAAATGCTCTCCTTTTATTGACTCAATGTCTGCTTTCTTATGTTTCCCAATCGTCCTAATCTTGTTTTTCACCATCAATAGAACATACCCTTCATGGTATATAGGAAGGCTCCACAGAAACAGTAAAGAGCCTCTGAGCACATGAAAATGGAGACCAAATATGCATTGTTTCAATACCTCACTGCCTTATAAGAGTGCATTTTTCACTGCACACAACCCTCGCTTCTGCACGGGCTCTCTTCCTCCCACTAAACGTTCCTAGTTTTTTCTAAACACAACATGCAAACCTAAACCTTGTCAAATATGAATAGAATTCTTCTGCTGCTGATCTACTGAAGAGTGAGCTCTTCTTGGAAGTTTTGCCTAGCCATGAGATGACAGTGAAGAGAAGTGTTCAGAGAAAATGCTTCAAAGGGTTAGCAGATGTTCTGCATTGCTGCACCTCCCAGCTGTAGAAAGAAAAGATGATTTGCAGAGGATGTTCCGAGCCTCATCTAGTCTCCCTATGTTTCCTACAGGGAACTATTTCTCTAGCCCAATCTCGAGCTGCTTCAACTGGGAGGCCTGAAATTTGGGCTACACAGTTTTCAGCTTACCTTTATTTATTTGTTGCTGCTGTTGTTTATTTATTTATTTTGCTTTAGAACAGGGTCAACAGGGTGTTCAGGGTCTCACTACTTGACTGAAGTCCTAGTGACCTGCTTGTTTTACAGCACCCAAGAGCTGAGGTTATAGGCACATGCCACCACACCCAGTCTCAGTTGTCTCAGCGTGTCCCCGGGGCCGGCAGGGCAGACCCTGGGATGGAACTCTTGGCCCCTGCACCTGCTTGCAGGCACTTTAATCTGCTAAGTGATTTTGCTGGACCCCCTCAACTGACCCAGATTTATTAAAACAGCTACTAGCAGGTTGAGGAGATTTTGACAACCAAAATGGTTCAATAAAGTGTGAAGAGTACATGTCTGGCCTTTGGAAAGGTCACTCTTCCCGTTTTCAGGTTTATGAGCTCCAGAGTTTGTGGTGGCTCTGTTTCATCTCTTGTTTCTTTTTCCTGTAGGGCATTTCTGTGTAAATGTCACCTTTTCTAGCCAGTATAATCTACAAAAGAAATAAAGAAGGGCTTTCTATAGATATTTAATGTTCTGTTCACCTGGTAAGGTTTTGAGGATTATTCTCCCTGTATTTTAATTAATCTTATTCATACACTACTTGAAAAAGGATCAATTATTATAAAAGATTAAAACACCGTCAGAAAGAAAAACAAATATAAAAAGTACCCACAGCATTATGTCTACACAGAAGCAATACCCAACCCATGGTCTGAAGTTAGTAATCAATCATGTACTTTTCTTCTTGAATTTACACTCAGTTAGCATTACACACAGGACCTAATGGCAAAGAACAATATTTTACATTTTCTAGGAAATAGCAGTGCGACCTGCACCCATGGATCCTGGCATACCTAATTCTTTTTTTCACAGAACTACAGTAATGTGAGTGAATCTTTCTGATGTGACAGTTATCAAAGTAGAATAATTTTGTAGGGGATAGAGAAAGAAAAAAGTGAAACCATGGCAAGAGACTGCAGTTGGCAAACTTTAAGCTCTATTATTTTAAACAAATTCCTTACTGTCAGTCTTGTCTCCTCATTTATAAATGAGTGGTCTGAGAATTAAATGAGATGATGAATGTGTTGTTTTACACAGAAAGAGAATTTCATAAACAGTAGCTTTCATTGTCCAGAATATCAATATTTTATTGACAGTTCCATCTTCAACCCACAGATCTACAGGATGTAAGGATTTCTCCTTGTGCATGTCTTGCAAACAGAGGTCCTATTCAAATGCCCAGTTCTAAGGCTGCTCACCAGGAATGTTTTGGCATCATTTTGTTATGCAAAATTTAAGTAGTACTGAGCCAGGCATGATGGTGAACTCCTGTAATCCTGCACTTGGGAGGCTGAGTCAGGAGGACTAATACAAGTTCAGGACCAGTCTGGGCTACAAAGTGAGCTCAAGAGCAACCTGCATGACCTACTGAGACCCTATCACAAAATAACAAATAAAATAAAATAAAACAATTAAGGAATACCTTCTCCCTACTAGGCACAGTATCAGGCACACAAAGGACTGGAATTTAGAAAGAGATTTTCCATAGACATAATGAAATGATATAGATGGTATAGCATAGATATAGTAAGGAGGTATTAGTTTCTCTGTCTCCTTTGATAAATTGTTTATGGGACAAAGTATCAAACCCCAAACAATCAATAAACAAATTAAACTTGAGAGCCATAAGCTATGTTATATCTCCAGAATATGGCAACTGTAACAAGATTTGCACTGCAGCATGAAATTCAAGCACATATAGGAGTTTACTTATTTTTAGGCAAACTATTTAAAATTTTACATTATAATAGTAGCTTCTAAGGATCTCTGTGAACTCAGGAAAGAAACAAACTATATTCAGGTCATTTATCTTTCCTCAGTAAACCATGCAGAGGGGCACAGCGCAAACTAACTTCACACACTGTTCCTTAAGAATCTACTGTAAAATAAAAAAATAAAAGAATCTATTGTGAATTATTAATGATCCATAGCAAAATCATCAAGATGGAGATGAAACATAAAATAAAGTCTTTCTGTTCAGAAAAGTCATTACGTCAAATATATTTTTAACATTTAAGTCATACTTAGGGGTCAGACATACCCTATGTATTGTGACAAGTTTAAATACATTAAATTATAGCCACTTTTTCATATTATATTTTATGTAATTAAAAGACAAGAAGTGATGTAGAAATATGATGATTGTAGTGATTGGGAGACTAACAATTAGCATGATAAAACTGACAGTACATGTACACCTTCATAAACTCTAAGAGAATGTAATTTCACAAAGAAGCATCTACTTGTCAAGGGAGCATACTCAGTAATAAAAATAAGATGGCTGGCTGGGCGTGGTGGCTCATGCCTGTAATCCCAGCACTTGGGAGGCTGAGGCAGGAGGATTGGTGCGAGTTCGAGACCAGCCTGGGCTACAAAAGTGAGCTCAAGGCCAGCCTGAACTGCATAGCAAGACCCTGTCTCAAAAAGACAAAAAAAAAAAAAAAAAAAAGATGGCTGACTTCGACTGTGACTACTTAAGAAATGGAGTAGTTAAACAGTGACCTAATCGTAAGTCATACTTCAGAAATGTCACTAATTATTTCGTCCATTTATTTACTCGTTCATTACAGAAACATTTGTGCCAGCAACATATCAAATGTTTGAGAGAGAAATGTAATCAAAACAGAAGATTTCTTCCAATCTGGTAATAGAAGGCATAGCTTTGTCTGTCAAAGTGAATTTCAGAATTCCAATAACAGAGCTAGCACTGTTTAATGTATGGGGATCATTAGATCTACATGCAGATAACATCAACTTACTCATCAAATCACAAGCCTAATTGTCATGTTCTCTAAATCTCTGCACATTTTAGGGAGGCCCTGTTGGGCTCATCATTGTTGAAAAGCACATAACCCGTGGCCTTAGTTGCTGCCATTTGCTAAATTCTAACTTCTACCCAAGCACTAGTATTCATATTTTATATACTCTAACATTTAATTCTCACAACAACTATTTGAGGTATATATCAACCTTATCTTATGAGGTGAGGAAACTTTAGCACAGAGTCAATGATTTGCCAAGATCATTGACTTGGCAGTGGGGGGCCTAGGCTCCAAAATCTGTCACACAATCCTTTCTGCCAGATGTAGCTATTTTAGACACATTACTGTCTTCCTTAGACAGACTATGGATACCTTTGACTTCACAAAGTTATATACTAGTTGGGTTGTTGTGGTTATGTCCAGTTTCCCATTCAGTGGGAAGTGCTTTGAGTTCACACACAGGAACCAAATAGAGTAAGTTCATTGCTTAACTTGTCCTTTCTTTGTTCTGATTATAAACTGCATTTACTTATACAAATACCTGTTAAACAAGAAGAACCAGGAATTAATGTTAAATCGTTTTGCCTAATAAAACTACTGTTTGGTTAGGAAAACTTTGCCAAACTACTTATCAAAAGGTAAAAGTGCTCCATTATTTTATGATTGCTAATTAACACAGAACTAAGATGAGTGCAATGGCTTTGAAAGTCTGTGTTCAGAAAAATACTTATCAAGAGAGAAGATGCATGATGATGAAGTGTCTTTGTGCAGACTTGGGTCCCTTAAATCATCACAGCAGGACAAAAAGGAAACACCCCAAATTTGGGGTCATAAAAACTAAGAAAGCAATTTGACACCACCCTTCAAGCTTTTCTGACCTTAGGAAAACAGCTCACTAGATATTTACAATCTACAGTTACCTATAAATTTGTTTATTCTCTACACCACTAAGTACATAAAGTGTTGTTAAAACTGTAAACTGATTTGATGGATATGAAACTGCTTTATATGAACTCTGAATAAATTCATCTTTATTCAGCTCACGAACAATTGTTGATTCTTTTCTGTGTGATAAAGACTGCGGTAAGCCCTGAGGTTTCAAGATCAATGGGATCTAATCCAAAGCTTTAAAGGATTATTGTTGCTAGTACGTTATTTTTAAATCCTATCCATAGCATAGTAGAGCTCTGTTTTATGTGTAATATATACAATTTATAGTACATTTAGACCTCTTGTTTCATAAATATTTACTATGAATTATGTGTTCGCTTTCTAGGCCATAAGGCATAATTTTACACTTTAAATCATTGTTGTAACTTTATGTTTTCATGGCATACTAATCATCATTTCTGTGATTTATTTGTTGACAAACCCTTAGTTGAAAATATGAATGTCAATTATAATATTGTTTCCATAAGAAGCACCCTCCAGTTTATAACATGTGTTTCTAGGAACACATTTCTCTCTGATGTGGAGAATGTCTATATTTTAAATTCACTTTTCAAACTAAAACCCTTGCACTAAAAAAAAAAAAATGGATATTTTCTCAGGTAAATCAAAGTATGATATGTTTAGCAAGAAATAATGAATATCCTTAAGTCCTACGGGATAAGGCTTTGAGATGGCATCTGTTATAAATAAATGTACACTTTTACTTTGTTTCCTGCTAGGGAGAGATCATCCTATGTCATCTAATCTTATTTATCAATCATTTTTCAATTCACTTAAGGGAGCATTTAGGTCATAGTTACTGTGTTCCAAATATTATTTTATATGCCATAAGTGATATTAACAATTATAAAAACAGTGAAGGAATTAATGAAAGATCAATACCCTTGAGGAGTTGCTAAAAATAAATATTCCTTGGACCAGGATGTTAAAAATATCTCATCTGAGAATAGGAGGAGCCTGGTCTCCAGAAAATACTCCATACCAGCTCTGGGATGTCAACCTCAAAGCAAGACATTTAGGAAAGGAAAATAAAACTGGTTTGAATTGACCATTTGGAGAGGGTTCCTATTATGTGTAGCTATATGCAATTATGACACAAGTATATACTTGTTCACATGGAACTCAGAGGAGAAAATCCCTCCCCCAGTCACCTACCAGACAGAAGCAAACGGACAGAGAGGTACCACACTGAAAATATGAAAAGGTGGGAAACACTATAGCATTTCCCCAAAAGCTTAAAAATGAAATATCATATGATTCAAAAGATCTCACTAGTTAATTATAAGGAAATAACAATATCTAAGACATATCTCCACTCCCATGTTTATATTCAATCTATTAATCAATAAATAGACATAGAAAATATGATATGTAAAAACACTGGAACACTATTTGTTCTTAAAAAGAGAAAGAAATCCTGCCTTTTGCACACATGACTCTGAAGGACTTTAGGTAAAATGAACCAAGCATAGAAACACAAATGCACACTCTCTCTTAATGTGATCTCTCTTATTCAATTAAAAAAGATACAGTTAATGGAAGCACAGAGAAGAAAGGTGGTTAGAAGGATTTTGGAAAGATCAGGAGAGGCCAGTGTTAGTCACGAAATGCAATGGGAAGAGGAATAAGTTTAAGACATCTATTGTACAACATGGTAACTACAACTAGTAGCAATATATTGTCCTCTTGAAAATTGCTAAAGGATTCTACTGAAAAGTGACACATATGTGAATCAAAGAACACATAAATTAATTTTGGCCAGTCCACCAGGCATACATATTTCAAAAATATCATTTGCATACCACGAGTAAATGACTTTTTAAATAAAGAAGAAGTAGGAAGAGAGAAGAGAAACAATGAAAAGACTAAGGAAGGAGGGAGAATAGAGCTATGGAAAGTTTTAAAGAGCATTAGAAGCTTTTAAAATGCAAGTCATGAAGGTGCATAACTAGAGGCAAAGAAAGACAAGAAATATGGTAGAAATAAAGATAGAAGCAAAGTTACGGAAGTAAGAGAGAATGGGATAAACTTAAAAGCAGCAAGTGTCCACCTGACTAGGATTTTGTAGCTATGAGACGAGCTGGGATATGTCAGTGGTGGCAAGTTTAGGAACTGACTAGCATGCCTGGTGAGGAACTATAGCTCAATCCTCAGGCACCTAGGGAGGACACCAAATTTCCCCCCAGTCAGAGATACAGGAGCACAGTGGAAAAGCACTATGCTGGACTGTGGCTCCTGGAAGGCTTGCTACACAATAGCACATGTCCTACCAAAGGGAAAACATGGGCATGCCCTTGTACTTCACAAGCCATTGGCCTTCTCCGAGGCTGCTCATGAAATCCTAAAGAACTGGGTTTAACGTGGTCCCCACTATTGTGAAATGAGAGTTACTTTCTCTTCTTGAAAACTTGAGCCTCTATTTTGTTTTTATAAATGTGCATAATGAAGACCTCATAGAAATTCAGAAAGCTTATATAGAAACCATTCAGCCCATGCTGCATTTTCAGTAAGTGGTAGCACTAGGCAATCATAATGATGTTAAAGATGCAATGAGCTCCTGCTTCTACGTGAGTTCACTGCTTCAAGGCAATCGTGTAGAAAATAAGTCCATTACATATTCTATCAGAGGAAGCCTTGGGGAACATGATGTTGTCCTTTGTAAGGTGTAGATTTTGGATTAATTCCAAATGTGGCCAAAGCTATAGTGTTGACAATTATCACTTTCTGTTTTTCTTTATTTTTTCTTTTTTAACTGGAAATTGAACTCAGGACTTAATGCTTTCCAGGCAGGTGCTGTGCTACTGAACTACCTCTCAGCCCCAGTTATTACATTCCTATAGCATCAACTATCCTGATGATTACTTATGTAAAATGTGGGGCTGGGTGTGGTGGCACATGCCTCTAATCCCAGTACTTGGGAGGCTAAAGTAGGAGGATCACTGTGAGCTCGAGACCAGCCAGGGCTACAAAATGAGCTTACAGCCAGTCTGAGCTATATGGCAAAACCCTGTCTCAAAAATACAAAATAAAATAAAAAATTGAAAATTAATAAAATGTGGAAATTTCAAAGATGTTCAAATGAGAATTATCATCAAACCCTCCAAAAGTAAACTTTTGGTAAATAATTTCCCTCCAGAACCTGGGCTCCCAAATAATTCAACTCATTCCTTATCAAAAGTTACCAGCAAAGTCCACTGGGAAACTTTCCTGAATAGGAAAATAATCTGTGGTGTTACCACATTAGACAGCTAGAAGACTGGGATCAACATTTTAAATTGGTTTAGGCAAATTATTTAGGAGGGAATCCATTTTGACATATGAAGCATAATACTATTTGCATTCATTGAAATTAAACTAGAAATTGAAGTTAGGCCATGTAAATTCAGCCTTAAATTTACAAAATACATGTGCAGGTATACTTAATTCCATGTAGTATTCATTAAGGGTTCCCATTTTGCTTATACTTTCTCCTGTATTTAAAAATATAATAATAATTTATATGCCATGTCCACAGACTTGTCACTTGTGTTTAAAGTAATTCTCTCTCATTTAAAGGGATGATATTTTGTTGTTGTATGTTTTGTTTTGTTTTTAACAATTGAAAGGAATTCTGCAGCGGGGGTAAATGCTGCTTGTTACTTTGTAAGGCTTGAGGACTACCCAGGAGCTTGGGTGCAAGTCTTTAAATTTCCCAAGTGCCACTGTGAAATCCCTCCACTGCGAGAAACTGGAAGGAGAAGTAAGGAGATTAAGATTTGGGCTGTTGTTCTGTAATTCATTTATTTTATGACTTGGTAAAGTTATTCATGTAGAACTACATTTCTACTATATGATTTCTAAGACTTTGAAGGTTTACTCTATAGAGAAAGATCATCTTTCCTTGCACTAAGAAGCTAATCTCTCAATTATCACTAAAAACAGGAACTCCAGGGCCACAGTGCCCAAAGTTGCTTCAGCACAGCCCCTTACTTGCACTAGGGTCCTTTCTTTCACAAGTCCTGAGACGTTTTTTGGTGCCTTGTTTGTTCCCTTTGTAAATCTGGAATGATGAGATGATGGTAACAACACCTAAATCATGGGGTTTGGACAGAGCTGAACAAGTTGATATTTTAGATCAAACAAATCTTAGCGCAGTGCAAAGATCATGGTAAAATCATTGTAAGAACTAGTCTTTGCTAAAATCTATGTTAACACAGTGCTTGCTCACAGGCTTGCTGAGAGCTACTGTGCTTATCTCTGAGGGTTTGCTGTCTTGCCTGGAGCTACCCAGCTAGTCATCGTCAAGTTGGTATTTGAGCCTCTAATGAGAAGCTCCCCCAAATCCTTAAACTTTGATGATGTCATACTGTCCACTGGTTCTTTCTTTCCTCTTAATCCTTGCCCTTTCTATCTGCAAGCCTGAGGCTCACATTATGAGACATTATGTTCAAACTAACATTTATAATGACTTTAAAGCCTCAAGTTCAATCATCCACAACTATGACAAAACTATTAAGTTTCCTCCTCCAAGCTCTTCCTGAAAGCATCCCCTGCCCAAAACTTCTCAAGGTAAATGTACAAGATGAAGTTAAGACCATAAAACTAAAGGTTATAGCCATACAAAAAGAAAAGATCATGTTGCAATAAGAAAGAAACCCAACAGCCAGTCAAAAAGCTCAGCAGATGAAAACACCAGCTTAGGTAAGAGCAACAACTAGGATTCTATCCCTGGATGCTATTCCTGCCTTGCCTCCGGGGTGCACTGAGATGGTGACTGAGACTGGGCATGGCAACATGTGCTTATAATCCCAATGCCTGGCAGGCTAAAATCAGGAGGATCGGTACAAGTCCAATCTGTGCCGTGAGACCCTGCAGACCCTGTACTAAATACATAAAAAAGAAACACAGTATGATTGTATGCAGACAAATTGATGCAAGTGAATATCGACTGTTGATAAAAGTATGCTTGAAATATCACAACGTAAGTAATATGAACCAAAATTTATCCTTGTATTTAACCATGGTCCAAATTATCACTACAATCAAGAAAAGAACAAAAACAGGAATGATGCAACAATATCCATATCAGTGAATATAATGCACCACATAAACAGAAGCAAAGGCAAAAATCATACGATCATCTTCATAGAAACAGTAAAAGCATTTCCAAAAATCCAATATTCATGCACAATAAAAGCCCTAAAAACATAAGAATAGCTATTTATCTCAATTTTATACAAACTGTGTATGTCAAATCAATGGCCAACATCATATTAAATGGAGAGAAGGTCCATGCTTTCCCTCTAAACCTGGGAACAAGACAAGGATGTCCTGTATCAGTTCTGTTCAGTATAATTCTCAAAACACTAGTTATAGCAATAAATAAGACAAACAAAAGGAATAAAAGGTATATGAATAAGGAAGGAAAAAAGATTAAATTATCAGTATTTGTGATGCCATGATTCTCTATTAAAAGATCCCCAAAATTCCACTAAAAGACTCCTAGAACTAATATTCAAATTTACCAGACCAAAATACTAACTCAACACTCAAAAAATCTATAGTATCTCTGTCTGACAACAACAAACTTGTTAAAAGGCAATCAGAGAACAATTCCTTTCACAATAGCATCAAGGGAAATGAAATAACCAGGAAATAGCCTCACCAAAGAAGGGAAAGCTCTTTACAATGGAAACTATAGTATTCTGAAAAAGGGAATTAAAGAGGATCTTCAAAAATGGAAAATATCCCCTTTTTCTAATAGGAAGAACTAATATAGTCAAAATAGCCTTACTTATAAAAATCATTATATGGCTTTAATGCAACCCCAATCAACATACCAATAATATTCTTTACAAAACTACAGAAAACAATCTCAAAATTCATATGAAACCACTAGAGACATAAAATGCCAATGCTGGGAAACAGCAATAAGGCAGAGCTCTTCATAATTTTGGGACTTCAAGCTATACTACAAAGTTACAGTGATGAGTTGGTGGTCACTGGAACAAAATAGAACATATTCAAACAATTCCAGGCAATTCAGTTATCATATTTTGTGACAAGTGGGTAAAATTCCTTTGCTGGAGGAAATATGGCCTCTTTAACAAATGGTGCTGGAAAAAATTGGTTATCTCAATGTTGATAGTTGAATCTGTGCCATTTCTCCCACCATACACTAAACTAAAATAAAAATGGATGAAAGACTTAAACATTGTAATAGAAATGCTTGATGTAATGAAAGGCAAAAATAGGTAGAACCATAAGTGTAAGCAAAGAGTTTCTGAACAAAATCCTGACTGCATAAGAGGTAATGCCAAGAATCAGTGAATGAAATCACATTAAATTAAAAAGCTCTGCACAGCAAAGATAGTTACTGAATGAAGAAACAACCAACAGAATTAGAAAAAAAAAAAAAAAAACAGCTACTTACTATAACTAAGATCTAGAATATATTGAAAGGAAAACCTCAAATAATTAGACACCTTATATTTAAAGAGCCAATTAAAAATGGTCATCAAAAATGAGTAGACACTTCTCAGGTGAAGACATAGAAATAGCCAGGAAATGCATGAACAAATATTCAACATTGCTGGCCATTCAAGAAATGTAATTAAGACAACACTGAGTCTCCATCTAACTCCAAAAAGAATGGCTACCATCAATAACAATTGTTCATGAAGCTGTGGGTTTAAAATAATCCTTCTCCATTGTTAGTGAGGCCAGAAATAGAACCAGTATGGAAATCAGTATGGAGATTTTTCTAAAGCTGAACATAGAAATTCCTTTGGATTCAGTTGCATCTTTTCTAGATATCTTCCCCAAAGAATTAGAGGACATCACACAATAGTAGGGGACATCTATCTATGTTTTTCACCCTACAATTAATAGCTACCTACATCGTGGAGCTTGCTTATATGTACTTCAATGGACAAATGAGTAAGGAAAATGTGATACTTGTATACAGGGGTACTACTCTGCCAAAAAGAAGAATCAGCTTGAATCTTATATGGGAAAAGAGGTGCACCTTGAAACCATAATGTTAAGTGAAATAATTGAGACACACAAGCTTAAATATTACATCACTTATCTTTTTTATTTTTTTCAACTTTTTAAACTTTATTTAAATTATGGCTAGCTTAGCCTGTCCTAGGGGTAAGGCTGACGCAGCATGTCATACTGGGGATCAAACCACAGTCCGAGGTTGCCTAAGATTGACCTAAGCAGGTGCTTTGGACCACTGAGCTATCTCACCAGCCCACATCGTTCTTCTTATATGAAAAATTTTATAAAATAATTTTAATATATATCAAATAAAATTTTTAAATCTGTATATATAATTAACATCATAAAGTCTCATAAATAAATGAATCTGATGCTGGAAAAATAAAAGGGGAAAAGTAAGAAGGGGTGAAGCAGAACTGAAATGTGTCATATACATGTACAAATTCCTAGAAGTTAATGTATGGATCATGTACTGCAAACATGCACTAATAAAAGGTAAAGAAAAGTGATCACCCAAAATATCTTCAACTATTAAATAATTATGTGTATGTATGGCGTACACAGTAAAAGTTTGATATAGGTACACCTTATAAAGTTCTCACTATTTATTTGAAAGAAAAGTAAAAAACATAAAGACAATGATGCTGAATTTCAAAACAAGAATTTAGGAGTGAGTGACCAGTTAACAAAAAAGGTGACAAAAACACAAGTCTTGTTGACTAATACTTCTTCTCTGAAACATCTGAACCATACTACAGGATATTAACCTGATACATAAGGAATAACAATTGTGAATGACAATCAAGAATATTATAAATTAATATATGATTACATATTTATAAATATCAGTAAATCTACTTAGAGATTTTTAGAATTATAATAAAAAATTTTAATACAGTTGCTGAACACAAATAAACATAAAGTAAAAACCTTGTGTCTAATCTGACAAATGCTACATATATAGGTTCTTATTGATCTGTTGCCTCCACCTCATAAGCTCTACAATTTATTTTTCATACTGTAGGTAAAATGATTATTTTAAAGCAAATTGGTTGTGACACCAGCCTGTATTATGTCCTGGTATAATTTCTGACCACACCCTACATAGAAAGCTCACTCTCACCTCACCATTCTGTCCAGCATCATCTCATGTTCTACCTCTTGTAAAGATTCAGGGGCCCTCTGTTATTTAAGTGTCTCAAACATTCCTAGGTATTTTCATCCCAGGCATTTTTCACATTCTGCTCTTGCTTCTTTTTACACCTTTCCCATGTCACCTGAGTGGTTGGGTCTTTCTCATTTTGCAGAATTTAGCTTAACAGACCTCTTAGAAAGGTCTCCTATGTTGTAATATCCTATAACTCAGTGGTGTCCCAAATTTTCTGTTTAAAGAGATTATGGGGCCACAGAGGAAAGGGATCAAAAATGTACAGTGTGCCTAAGGAGAGTCACCTAGAGAGAAAACATTCTCTCAGTCTTCCACAGAGAGCAAACTGGTCAAGGAATGGCTGTAATTCATCCACGTGGCTGACACTGAAAAAAAAGATTTACAAAATGTTGTACATGGTTTCAAGGTAAATCCTGAGGGGATTTGACTGACCTTGTCAGATACAAAAGTTACATGTTTTGTTATATAGGACTTGCTTTAAGTTGGTCTTAACCATCCAGCAGAACAGCTTAACCACAAGGCATAAAAAGTAAAGCCAGATAAGTATGCTGAGCTGAAAAAGGCCATTGCCAGTTCTGCTGATCACCCACTACTATTATGGAAAATTGGACTATGTATACAACGACTTTCTCTTAGTTCAATGAGTAGAAATATTTATACCCGTAGTATTTAGAAAATTTATGTCTGCATCTTGCACTCTGAACAACTACTATGAAGACAACGATATGCATTGTATAGATTATTGTGGCTGTCCTACTGACATGTTTTGAAACTGTAGCATTGTTATTTTTTCTTATCGAAATTAATAATTTGAAAAAATTGAGAGAAAAAAAAGAAGGTTATCCTTTGAATATTCATGTTGGTAGGATAACATACTTATCGGAATTCCACATCTCAGCTACTCTTACTTCCCACCATCAACATTTCATGGCTTTCAATTTGTATATCCTTACCTAAAACCATGAATTTATCTCTGTTTCTGTGTTTACTATTTTTCTCCCTTCACAGCTTATATGTCACTATAGTGAAACATACACTTTTTTCATACAATTCCAGTGAAAATTTTAGTGAAATTCCTTGGCAAATGCCAAACGAATGTGACATTTATGAGAAATTATAAAAAAGGTAATGATTACAATGATAATTTGATAAAGTCAATTATGAAAAGAGCATGATGTTTCACATCCTAAACTAAATTGCAAAGCTGTGATCATTAAGGTAATTAAAGGAATAAAGCAGAGATAATTGCTAGCAAATGCATTATTTAACATAAAGGAGGTATCACTCAACAAGTGCAGAGATGGGCTATTAAACAAATATTATTAAACGGTCTGCCTACAAAAAAGCATGAGAACTTTTTATTATCCACTGTAAAGTGGAAAAAATTTAGAGTGATTTATTTACTAATTGTGAAAAATAAATAAGAATAGAAAGTTGTACTGGAAAACTCTCTAAGATCTTGTGATAGATAAAAGCTTTCTACGTTTAACTGTAATGAATGACATGACATCATTCTACCAGACACAATCATAAAAAGCCCTAATGTTATTTACCCAAGAAGCTATTCACAAGTAGCTCAAAGTAGCAAAAAGTTGTAATGTATAAATGTTTATAAATCAGTTAATAAATATATATATACATATACATATACATATATATATATGTTTATAAATCATATCCTAAACAATAATAGGACATTAGTAAATAATTTACATAAATAAAATTATAATTGTGGCTATATATGAGAAATTGTCAATATCTGTAAGAAATTGTAAATTTAATGAGCCAATACTCTTCACGTATTAAAGTAAAGGCTTTTTGAAAATAGTCCTAATGTAGACACAGATGCATTAGATATGGGCACTCACTTATGTATTAGATAAGTAAGTGTAAATTAGCACGACTTGATGACTTGGCAATGTGAACTGAGTCTTTAGAAAGTTTACTCTGGATAGTGATTTTCTAGAAAAGTGTGCTGAATTCATGAACAGCAGATTTGTTTATAAGGGTGATGATAAAGCTACTTACAATGGTGATGATTCTCAATCAGAAACGATTTTTCTCACCTCTCCAAACCACACAAAGAAACATTTAGCAACGTCTGTAGAAAGCTTAATGTTAGAATTAGGCTTTGAATGCTGCTAATATCTAGTAATAACTACTCAGGGATGATGCAAAGCATCGTATAAGGCACTGCAAGGTCCTTCACAGCAATTAGCTAGCCCAGAAGTCTGCACTCCTGACTTGGAGAAACATAGACCTTGAAGGGTGGCTCTAGGAAAGATACTCAGCTAAATTTTGAGCCTTGGATGCTGTACTTCTGAAATAATGCGAATATATCTGATAGTCCTGAGAATGGAGGAGTTATATGTATGACGCAATGCTGGTGTTTAATCAGAGGACACTCAAATCTGAGTTTTATCTTCACTTAAGCAATTACTTCCTAGGATTTTGTCTCAGCTTCCCCAAATAACTAGCTATAGTCAACCACCAGACCTCAAAATCCATCTAATACTGACTCGCCAACTTGTCTACCAATCAAATTCATTCATGAATATTTGAATTGGATCAAAATTTGCATTACAAATCAATAACAAAACACAAAACTCTAAGATGTTACTTAAGACGCAGGGGTATATTTCACTTGTAGGACTGTATTACTTCTAAGATGAAGGTCATGAATACGGTCACGGTTTGATCAAAAAGAATCATTGCCGCAGAGTCTCTTTAAAGTAGGAAAAGTATAGCAACAGCATAAGCACACAGTAGCAAAAATGGACTAAGTGCTAGAAAGCCCATTTTATGATATAAAAGGTACAATACAATGTAGTACACAAAACACAACTCTTTATTATAACATATCATATATATATGTATATATATATGTATATATATATATATATATATATATATATACATATATATATGTATAAAACTTCCTTTGTTTCAAGAATTTTCTGGGTTCAAAGGAAAAAAAGAGGAAACCATTGTGCCTAACATCAGGGATCTTCTATAAAACCATCAGTGAGACAATCCAATGTTACACGCCCAGGACCCAGTGTCGCCCACCCATGATACAGGATCACATACATGTAATCCAGGATTAGGCACTCGTGACTCAGTCACCTCCCAAAAGCCCTGCTGAGGCGCAAAGTTTTGGGTACCTATGTAGCTGTAAGCCGTATTTTGTAGCACCACATTTAGATAAAATAGAAGGTAATGGGTAATAATCTGATCGTAAATTAAGATGTGATTAAGATTAGGGTCTGAAAAGACCTAGTTGGAAAATAGAAAAGGTAGAGAAGTCGGGTTTAATAGATGAAGTTTTACAACTTGACTGGGAATTAAGAGAAACTCTCAGATTTATAGTTTTCTACTTCATGCTCATTTATAGTCTTGTTTACAGTTTTCCTTTTCTCTGTTCATTATATTTTGCTTTTTAAGCATGGACAAATTCCATAAGCCTCGGTTGATGAATAAAGCACTGCATAAAAAGTATATACTAGAGAGAAAATATCTCGAATGTTTACAGAAAGAAGCAGAGATTTGCCAGATAATCTGCAAACAATTTGAAGGCTACTATCAAGGACTTCTTGGAAAAAGGCTTCAAAGAACTAAATATTTAATTTACTCTTTGGCATTTCAAGAGACAAGTGTTACAGGGAGAAATTAGAGGAGCTGGGCAATAGATCTTGCATTGGCTTTTTCAGAAATGAATTTAGCAATTTTTCTTTTTTCAAGGCTCTCAGATCTTTCCTACTCTTGTACTCCACTGCTCAACAATGATTTAATGTAACTTCCTTTGTTTCAAGAACTTTCTGGGTTCAAAGGAAAAAAGACGAAACCATTGTGCCTAACATCGGGGATCTTCTATCTGGTGACTTAGGCTAGAATACATGTTGAAGGAAAATAACAAAGGAGAAGGACCATTTTTAATGGTCTTGTCTTTGTTGAATAGGAATCACAAAGCTCATATTAGTTTTTTATTTGAATTGTGTACATTTTACTATTGGGGATTACAAAGCCACAAGGACTTGGGTTGAGCTACATCATTAGGAGGGAAATTTTCTGATTCTAAAGGCTGTGATCTTTCCACTGTACTTTCTTGCATGATCTTCTGTTTCTGTTTCTTTCTTATCCTCATTGTCTTGTCATTTTTATTTTTGTGAGAGAAGAGTGCGAGTTAACTGGCCAAGGGATTGGCGAGTACGCATTGTTAATGGGGTGCAAGACCAGAGACTGAGGTGGTAAGATGAAAACAGCGCGCTCCTTTTCAACTTTGAACAACGTACAAGCAATTTCATGTCACATAGCAGTGTTATGTCATACGTAAGAGCTGAATTTTAAAGAGATGACACAGTGCAGCAATTTTCAGGAGACAAGCATCACTAAGTCTTAGGAATCAGCTGCTGGTTTAGTCCATTTTTTCAATTTTTGTGAGTTTACTCCTTGATTTAATCACTCATGTTTTCTCTCACTCTTGTATTAAGCATATTTTCTCTGTTGCTATCTTTTTAGGCTAACATAATTTCACTGGTAACAAACTTTTCTAACATAAGCACTTAAAAAGTCAAAATTGAAGAACATATTTTTACAAGGAAGATATACAAAAGACCATAAAGCACATGAAAACACACTCAAGGGCCCGCAAGATAGCTCAGCAGTCTAAAGCACTTGCTTAGGCAAGTTTAGGCAACCGCAGGAACCATAGTTTGGTCCCAGGCACCACATGCTGCCCCAGCCCCAGCTCCACCCCCAGGTCACCCTGAGCTGACCATAAGGTAAATAAATGAAGTTTTAAAAAAGGTAGAAAACATACTCAATATTACCAATCATTAAAGAAGTATAAATCATAACTTTAAAAATGAGATGCCACTTCCTGCCTATTCAGATGGTTACTATCAAAAGAACAGAAAATAAACATTGATAAGTCATGGAGAAAACTGATATCCTTTTGCATTGCTGGTGGGAATGTAAAATGGTACACTTGCCATGTGAAATAGTATAGAAAAAAAATATATGTACAAATTGTACTTCTCTATTAAAAAACGTAAGAATTTATTTCAGAAACTCTGATGTGTGTACATGAATGTTCACAGAATCATTACTCATATTACACACACTTCAAATATCTGCGGGCATGTGAATGAGTAAAAAAGATTAATTAGGTAATACAATTGTAATTATTTAACCTTAAAAGGAAATTAAACCCAGTTGTAATATGAGCGAACTTTGAAAACTTTATAGTAATTAAAATAAGCCAGATGTAACAGCACAAATATATTCCATTTGTATAAGTTCTTAGAGTCATCAAATTCCTAGCAACAGAGTATAGAGCAATGTTACCAGAACTGGGGTGGGGGGAAAGGGGATTGGGCCATTACTAATTAATGTGTACAGAATTTGAATATTGGATGATAAGATGGTTCTCTACAACTGTTTCAGTTTTGGGTTTCTTAAAGAACTAAGCAGTATTTTAGCCAACTATTAAGGATGGGCTATTTTTGTACCTGTCCCAATCTCAGCAGATTGATGTACTGCACTAACTTACAAATGATGGTATTTAGAGATAGAGTTTAAGAGACAGAGTTAATTTGGGTCTTAAGATGAACTTTTGATGAACTCACCGGCCTTATAGAAAGACAAAATAGTCTCTCCCCCCACCTCCATCCTTCCTTCCTTTCCTTCCTCCATCCCTCCCTCCCTTTCCACCCTATCACACATGCAGGCAGAAGGAAAGCCTTCACCAGGAAACAAATCAGCTGGCACCTTGGGTTTGAGTTTCAGCTTCTCAGCTTCCAGAAGATAAGAAGTCTCTAGTTAGTCATGTAGCACAATCTATGAAATTTTGTCATGACAATCCAGACAACACTGCATCCCACAATTTCATGGTTTTATGTAAATTAAATTTAAATTATATTAATACTTTATTTATTATATTTATATATTTGGTACAATGTCTCACTATGCAGCTCAGACTCATAGTGATCCTCCTGTCTCAGTCTCCCCTATGCTGGGATTACAGGTGTTCACCACCACACCAAGTTTTGGGCACCAGCATGGTGTGAGTAGAATTCCAGTTTGGTATGGTTTATGGTACCAGGGTTTGAACCCAAGTTCTTATGCTTGCCAGGCTGGTGCTTAGACAGTCAAGCCATCACCCTCACCCCTAAATATTTTTAAATTTTCTTGTAATTTATGATCCATCTATTACTTAATAACATATGTGATATGATCAAGGTAAGGCAAATGTTCCTTTTTTAAAAAAGTGTTTAGTACAGGGTCTATAGGGTCTGCACAGATAAGAGTAGGAGTGATCCTTCCTTTTTTCTTTTTTAACCTCCCAAGCACTGGGATTACAGGCATCCGCCACCACACCCACTCTCAATCGCTGTCTCATCAGGTCCCAGGGTGGGGGACTGATCAGAACAGCACAGCATGCTGGGGATTGAGCACTGGGCCCTGGGTCTGCCTAAACACATGCATTAGTCCACTGAGCTATTTGACTGGCCTGATTGTTTATAACCTTAATGTTCACATTTTTAAACACATTTACAGTAAAGGACGTATTGTTATTAGTTTCCCTTAAAAGACTGCCCTTCTCTTTGAACATTTATTGCTCCTGCCACATTCTGAAGCAGTTTCTGGAAATCCTCTTTCATGAGTCTCTTCAATCGCACAGTTGTAGGTGCATCAAAGTCCTGAATCACTTCAAAACACGTCTGTTTTGTGGTCATTTTGACATTGAGGAAGAGCAATATATCCCATGGTGCCTGATTCAATGAATAAGGTAGGTGAGGATACACTGCAATGATTTTATGATATTAGTACTGTGATCCAAACTTCCATAGGATTAATATTACTATGGCATATCTTATGTTTATAACTTTAAAGTATAATTGACTTTTAAAATATTTTTAGAATGTTAGAGATATTTTACATTGTAGGAATTCAGCTATAGAACATGATGTTGGCTTGATTTTTGTTTTTTTGGGTCATGAACTTTGTTTTTTATTTAGTATTTTGTAATTATTCTTCCTAGTTTTTATTAATTTGTTTCAAGTTCACTCGTTTTTTTTCCTCTGAAATGTTGGTTTCTTTTAAGACTGTCCAGTGAAATTTTCATTACAGAGATGATTTTTCATCTCCAGAGGCTCCATTTGTCCTGGAAACCTTCCTCTCATATGTCTTCTTTAGGTTTTTCTTTCTTTAAAGTTACGATAAACAGCATTTGAAGATTTCTATTTCCTAATTGCTGCATCTCTATTATTTCTGGACCTGTTTCCACTGCCTTGCTCTTGTCCTGGCTAGGGATGACCTCTTTTGCTCCTTTAGATGTGCAGTTTTTTTTTTTTTTTTTTTTTTAATTGAATGCAAGACACAGCAATCTTGCATAGCTGAATGCTGCACTGTGGTGAGCTGGGGAGTCTGGGACTTCGTCCTAGCACACAGTTTACTTGCTCAACAGTTTGTTCCTCTTAAAGGTCATTTTCGAGCTCTTTTCTGTATACATTTGTACTAAACATTCCCTCTAGGCAGAATGTAGGAGTGCAGCAGAGCACAACTCACATGTTTTTGTTCTTTGCTGGATCCAGCCTTTATGCTGCTCGTTGGTTAGTGTCTAAAAAGAGCTGTTTTAGATTTTGCCCTATTCTTCTGGTACAAACATAGCCCCTGTGACTTTCTTGAAATTGGACGGGTAGGGAGAGATGGGTGCAGGAAGACAGACATAGACACAGAGAGGGAAGAATTCACTCTGAAAACTGTCAGTGGGAAGAAGCGCTGAAGCATCCTAGATCACAGGACCCAAAGCCAAACTCACGTCACCTAGCCCAACAAAGCCAACATGAGGATGTGGCAGTGGGAGAAAATGTGACAGCCAAGAGGCACATCAAAACACAGCAGATGCCTGCTGCAGGCCAAAGGCCACACAGGCCAGTACCTTCCTCTAGACGCTTCCTGCGTCAGGCCTTACTGAAGGTCTCTGTGTCTTACATCAGCTAGGGAGAAAGAGGATGAAGGCAATGTGGAAAATGACAGTGGAAAGCCAGAGACTGAGAGTATGGAAACACATGAAAAGATGGAGATTTCTGACACTAGATAAAAGAAATTTGAGTTGTACAAGCAAAATCACACCACCAACCTCAACAGAAGCTGCCTTAGGAGCACACCGTAGATCACTGTAATTGCTCACTGCCCACTGGGAGCCATCATTCTCTGATTGCTTTAGGTGTGTTCATCTTGCATCCTCTAAGAAACTGAGTTTCCTGGAGACAAGCTTCTCCCCATACATTCTTCTGTAAACGCCCTGCAGCCCACTATGGTGTTGAGACCATACAAGGAGAAGGTCACTGTCCCTGTGAGTTTGCCTGCAAATCTCCCACCTGTGT
The DNA here is from genome assembly GCA_004027025.1 of Myocastor coypus. Lineage (NCBI taxonomy): Eukaryota > Metazoa > Chordata > Mammalia > Rodentia > Myocastoridae > Myocastor > Myocastor coypus. The sequence goes on from PVJA010008190.1 coordinate 64,338, forward strand.
TTCTCAATGACCCTTCCACAGAGTTGCTTCAGAGCTTATAAAATCTCATATTTTTTCTCCATTATGAAAATTTTATTTCCCTGAACAACTCTCTTGCCCATAACATGAGCATTTTCCCTATTCCCACCCACACGACATGACCATTTCTCTCCATTATTTTATTCAGAAAATAAGATCATCCCGCGGCTGGCAAGATGGTTCAGCAGTCTAAAGTGCCTGCTTAGGCAAGCTTAGGCAACCACAGGGACTGCGGTTCGATCCCCAGTACCACATGCTGCCCCAGCCCCACTCACCAGGGCAGGCTGAGCCAGCCATAATACAAAATAAAAAAATAAACAAGATCATCATGTTTTAAATAATTATGAAAACTATAATTGTAAAGAACTTTTCATTTTTTTAAAGCAATCTACACATTAAATGAAACTACCCCATACATGCTTCACTAGATAAGCACTAACTTATTCATCAAGGAAAATATAAGAAAAAGACATTTCAGGGCCAAATAGCTCAGCAGATAAAAGCACCTGCAAGCTGGCACAGGGGCTGCGGAATTTGATCCCGAGGCCTGCCATGCTGATACTGCCCCTCGGTGCACTGAGGCAGCAATTGAGGCTGGGCGTGGTGGTGCTTGCCTGTAATCCCAGCTCTTGGGAGGCTGTAAACAGGCAAATCACTACAAGTCCAATCTAGTAGTGAGACCCTGAACACCCTGTAGACCCTTCCCTAAAAATACAAAAAGAAAAAGAAAGGAAGGAAGGAAGGATGGAAGGAAGACATTCTAAGCAAATTTCTGCTTTGTTTTTATACAAAATTCTGAAAAGAAAAAATACTCAATTTCATTATGCAGCATTAACCATACACAAAATAGGGGCTGGGGAGATAGCTCCGAGGCACAAGTGCCTGCTGGGCAAGTGCAAGGTCGTGAGTTCGAACCCTGGTCCCACAAAAAAAAAAAAAAAAAAAAAAAAAAAAAAAAAAAAAAAAAAAAAAAAAAAAAAAAAAAAAAAAAAAAAAAAAAAAAAAAAAAAAAAAAAAAAAAAAAAAAAAAAAAAAAAAAAAA
>PVJA010008191.1:0-48920 GCA_004027025.1 Myocastor coypus
TAATCTCCTTGACCAGAAAATTTGAGACACCTCTGAGTTATAGGATATTACAGCACAGGTTCTCTTATGTCCTGAGTCCTTACTGACCTTGAAGGGCTAGGACCAAAATATTGGCTATCCTCATAGCCCTTCTTTTTCTCCAATTTTTGGTCTGTTAACTTACATTCTCAACCCTCCAGCAGAAAAGCTTTGTGATACTATTACTCTATAACATAGGTACTTGAGCTTATCATCACTGGCTTTCTGAATATCAAACATCTTTGACTTAGCTTGGAATTGACATTTTCTGACCATCATTGATATTCTAATAACGTTCCATACAATGTGATAAAAGCAGTTACACAATTTTTACACAGATATTTGGAAATTCAAGGAAATACAAAATTGTAGCCTGTCAAGTCTATGGTATTTGGCCCAGTCTCTTGTTTTCAACTAATACTCTTGAGAGAGAGAGAATAACAGTAACTGAGTTTACACTGGGAGCAGTACACATCAAAAAGACAAGAGTGACATACATTCCAAGCATAGTTTTAGTGTTACATGGTGCTATGATCAATATGATGAACCTTTTGAAGGTTCTTAAGACAAATATCTGATTCATCCTGTGTACATAACTGGTGCTTTGTAGAACTGTTGTCAGTGTTTCTGTTAAAGATTATGGGGCTACAGAAGAAAGGGATTGAAGATATATAGTGTGCCTAAGGAGAGTCACCTAGAGAGAACTATTCACTCAGGTTTCACAGAGAGCAAACTGGTCAAGCAATGCCCATGACTCATCCAGATAGCTGACACTAATTTGTCATTTTTAATCTGGCTAAAACCCAGTATTAAATTAATCTAATGTCTCAACTGAAAGGCTTATACATAGTGTGTTTTAAGAGCATTTATAGATCTTGTTAAATTTGAATCTGGTGGGAGAAAGAAGAAAAGGAAGGAAGGAAGGAAGGACAGAAGGAAGGAAAGAAAGAAAGAAAGAAAGAAAGAAAGAAAGGAAAGAGGGAAGCAGGGAGGGAGGGAGGAAGGACAAACTACTTTTTCTAAACTGATCACAAGATAAAAACTGAGACATTGAAGACTAAAAGGGACTGTGCATAATTACATCAAGAGAGCAGACACTAATTTGAACTATTCTAAGCAAATCACAGGAAAACTTGGTCAAACTGTTTCTCTACAAAACAACCAGTGGGTTTACCACAGGCTAAATTTGATTAATTGGAATTTCATTATCTTCTGTACCTGCAGAACAAGATTGACACTCTCCTATGACTGGCTCACTAACCGCTAGCTATTACCATTAAATTCAGCCCATTTCAGCCCACCTAAGAGGCGTAGGTCAGGCCAATACATCTGACAGATAAACTTGTAAAGATCTATGTGACAGAGCATACAGATCCTCAAGTTCTAAGACTCAGCACAGCCACCAGTTAGCCACTTGACAGGCTAAGACATACTGCAAAGTGAGAGAACAGATTAGAAGATCATGAAGGGACCCACTCGGTTTGGCATTCTATGACTCCAAGACATTCCTGGCATTTAATATAGCTACATGACTATTTTTTGCTAGTACCTTTTACATTTCACTTCTGTTTCTTAGAACAGAAGAAAAAAAATTAAGCACAATTAAACAGACATTTAAAATACAGATTTAAAACTCTTTCTGCTATACTCCTTCTCAAATAAATGATTGGTTTACAAGATAAAAGATTTGATGATAAAAATATGTGATGCAACACCTATTGTTAATTTGCTATTCTTATTTTGATAATATGTACCATATGTATTGTTTTATATTAATGTTCCTATCTTTGTTCTTGCTATTTTTGCTTTTGTACTCATTTTTACACTTTAATGTAAAATAAAATTAAAAAAAGATACTTTCTGATACACTTAAGATGAAATATATAGAAAAAATATTCAATGAATTAAGAAACATTTATTCTTTCCACATGAGAATAAAATTTCTGTTGTAAAGATGAACTAAAAAATAAGTTGTAAACATGGCCTAAGTTTTATAAGTTAACCTGGCCTAAGTTTTATAAGTTAACCTACCACATGACCATGATCCTAACATACTCGACACAGTAATAGTATTAAATACCCTACATTTTCTGTTCACAGAGATTATGGGGCCACAGAGGAAAGGGACTGACGATGTATAGTGGGACTAAGGACAGTCACCTAGAGAGAAAACATTCTCTCAGGCTTTCACAGAGAGCAAACTGGTCAAGCAATGGCCATGACTCATCCAGAAGGCTGACACTGACAGCAGTTCTACAAAGTCCTGTACATGGTTTCAAAGTAAATCCTGAGGGGATCTGACTCACCTTGGGAGATACAAAAGTTACATGTTTTGTTATACAGGTCTTGCTTTAACTTGCCCTTAACCACTCAGTAGAAAAGTTTAAGTTCTGAGGTCTGGAGTTCAGATATATCCTTGGCATTTCACATACTAAGTAACTACCAGCTTTTTGGGTATTTTCCTTCATCTCATTCAGCTTATTCTCATTCTAGAAAATAAAAACCTTCCATAAGTAATTACAGAAATAAAAGTTTCAAATACAGATTTAAAGTGACTTGAAAATACATTTACACTGAAATATACAAGTAAAACATTTGCTGAGTCAGAAAAGTTTTCATAAATTCATGAAATTGAAAGAATGAGTCAAGAAACACTTAGTTCCTAGTTAACTGAATTATTTTAATACAATACTTACAGTACTTATACAACATTGTTCTCAAAATAACTTTGACCTCTACAAATTATGTTCTCAGTGACAAGCTTTATATACATAACTCAGCCTACTTTATATGAACTTTATCACAAGAAGCAACCACATACATTTTTTTCCTTTTCTAGTAAAAGTGAAATTACAAACTTTTAAAGCAGGAAAAAACTCCCCCAAAACACAAATTGATTAAGGCCCAGAGAACATGTTTACAAATGAACACAAAATTTCAATTATTTACCTTGGCAAGTAATTAATTTACACATTAATCACCCCTCATTTCACTATTTCTTGACTTATGATTCTGGGAATATGTTTTCTGCACCTACTGTGCAAGACAGTGGGAACACAAAAGACTTGAGATGTTTAAGTGCTAGCTTTTGAGGAAAAGAAAAGTCTTACAGCTTTTACTAATCTGCATAATATAAGTACTCCTACTATGGCAGATTTCAAGCCACCAAGAATTTAATAGCTGACTTGCAAATTACCTTAACCAATCATCCTTCATGAGTCATTATTATAAGCCAGCTCTGACCTGTGCTGAGTCTCTCTACCATCAAGCAACTCATCATCTCTGTATGGGTACATATCTAGGAGGACAGAAAAGAAAACAAAATGCAATTTAAATATTTCAATTATATTTTAATGGCCAGTTTTAAAAGTTGAAAAAAACATTAAAATATGTGAAACTTTCCTACCTCTCTATTTTAGTTTTTCTTCTAAATTTTTTTTTCAAAAAATTAAAATATATTATACTTGAAAGGAAAAGATGAGTATAGTAAGGAAAAAAAAAACAAGAAAAAAATCATAAGAAACCTATTAGCAGTCAATGTCTACAGAAGAAAAATCCCACGAAAAGCAAATACACTATAATTATTAAAATTCTATCTTTTTATGCCCCTTCAGTTTAATTCACAAGTCCAAGAGATCTGCCTTGACCTCTTTGGTCACCACTTTGATGCAATTAGCTAGCTTCTTCACAACACTGAAGAGTGTACTGCTTCACACTGCTCAAACAACCAGCTTATAAGAGAAGGCAAAAGTACATTCTGTAGTCTGAAAACTGAGCTTCCTTTGCAGAGTCTCCCAGTCCATGTCAGGCCTTAGGCAACTGCTTACTGGTCTGACCAGGGAATTCTTCTGGCAGCAGAACATGGAGTCTACAGGTTGGGCATGTCCCTTGTTGTATCAACCATGGCCTAATGCACTAAGTGGCAAAAAAATTCATGTTAGTCTCAGATTTGGCTAGCAGTGGCAGTTGTTACTCTGTGCAGCAAGGTTACCAACCAACACGGTCCCTTCTCTGTGATGTGCTAAACAATACAGGGGGAATTGGCAGAACAATGTCTGTTAGTTTACTCTATTAGGTTTCGTCTCCTGATGCCAGTTTTCTGAAGACGCAGCAATTTTTTCTGACAAGAAAATTGGGAAACTTACTATTGTCCGGGTCTTATTTGTTTTATTATACATCCCTTCAATAGTAAGCCAGAAAAACTCAGAACTCAACATATAAAAGTTGCAATACTTTGTAGAAAATGCTTATAGTATTCTGAAGTTTAAAACACCCAGAAGATAAACTCTTCAAATTGTCTCCTATAATAAAAATGGTAGTGAACTCTGATTATGAATTCCTCATTTACTAAGTCATCAGCTTGAGTACTGATTCTCTAAAAAACAACTGTTCAATGTATATAAATAACAGGGAGCCAGGTCGAATGAGTACCATTAACTCTAACCCTAAGATATAATTTGAATGAATCATGTACTCTGTTTAATGAGTAGTAACAAAGAATGAAAAATGTCCTATTAAACATTTATGAATTGTTAGCCGGGTATGGTGGCGCATGTCTGTAATCCCAGCACTCGGGAGGCTGAGGCAGGAGGATCAGTGTGAGTTCGAGACCAGCCTGGGCTACAAAAGTGAGCTCAAGGCCAGCCTGAACTGTGCAGTGAGACCCTGTCTCAAAAAGACAAAAAAAAAAAAAAAAAAAAAAAAAAAAAAAAAAAAAAAAAAAAAAAAAAAAAAAAAAAAAAAAAAAAAAAAAAAAAAAAAAAAAAAATTATGAATTGTCAAGACTTTAAAAACTTTAAATGAGAAAGGGTGCTGTTTTCATTGGAGACCTTTTAGGAGTACACATTTTGGGTATATGTCATCAAAGAAGACATAATAATTCTTTGCTATATGTCATTTCTTTGAAATGATGATTTACAAAGATCGCTTAAAGTGATTGGCTATTCTTCGCTTTCTTGAGATTTTCTGTGGAATGCTATCTTTACCTGGTAAAATTCCCTCTCTCCACAAAAGACCTGGGCCAAACATTGTATTGTCAATAGTACTTACACAGCAGGAATACTAGGAGTTAATCCATATAAAGACTAAGAATAAAGGTATGCCAGCCTTGCATTTTTGCAACATTAAAACTCAAGTCTGAGAAAACACAGGAGGTTGGGTATACTGCTATGGTAAGTCTTACGTACTACAATGTGAGGGAGACATCATTAAATACAGATAAAAGACACTATGTAGAATTTAAAACAAGTGAAGATAAAGCGGCATTGTTGCAATGTTAAAACTTCTGCTGCTAAACTGTTACATCAGTCAATACATACTTCTCTCAGGTCTATTCAAGGAAACTGCCTACCATGTACTATTTAAGTCTCAACAATGTCCCTCTTTCCTGTAAGGTATATACAAATCTACGAAATCATAGTACAGATATAGCTACATACATAGGGGAAACTTCAAATGTTTGTATAATAGCCAAATGTGAAGTACGGAGGTATACACGGTAGATTCTGTGACATGCCATTGGACAATGATGCATGTCTATGATTTTAAGTAAGGCAGTATTAGTATTAAAAGTTTCACTTACCTAATTAATAACAAAATATTCATAGGAAAAATTTTAAGTTACCTGAGAGTGAAATTTGTGAGCACAAGGTAAAACTGAAAGGTTTTCTGGAGACAGATTCTCATGACAAATCACACAAGGTTCTTCTTCCTCTTCATCCTAGAGAAAATTACATGTGTTAACCATAGCCTATTTATCCCTCCTAAATTGTTAGGATTGTTGTATTCAAAAATCAACAATTTTACCATGTTACTGGCTCCTTCCCATGTGCCAGAATCTTCAGAACTAGAGGGCCTCCAAGCTGATTTGGGGGACTGGGGAGCATTAGGTTGTGATGAAGAATGGTTAGTTGAAACACAAGTACCATTTGGCACTGATTTTCCTTGACTCTGAAAATAAAAACATACTTAGTTTTCAGAATTATTTTAAAACAGCATGAACTGCCAGAATTGCATACAATGAAGTACCACAAGAATTAACAGAAAAAAATTAAAATTGAAAATTAAGAATTAGATCCATGAGGTATCTTGAAACCAATGTTGGCAATAGTGTCAAAACCAGGTAAGATTAAAAATAATTTCATATGCTTTTAAATTAAAATAAGTATTTATGGAAAATTAGAAAAAATAACATTTAAAATCATTCAAAAATACCCTGAGAAAATTTCAAGGTGATAAGTCACTTACTGGTTATTTGCAATGTAATAATTACACTCGTCTAGGGGGAGCAGCACATATAAATATTGCATCATAATAATTTTTCCTTCCTTTTCTCACTCTGCTCACCCTTTCCCAAACTATTATTCTCCTTCCTATCTTCACAAAGACTACTTTTGTTTTTCTATCATTTATCTTTCATTTTGTTTCTAAATTATTTATATTTTGGGTTTCTCACATAAGAAAAATTATATGATGTTTAACTTTCTGTGTCTTCTCTATTTTATTTGGCATTATGGACTTAAAGATGCATCCATTTTCCTACAAATGACACAGATTTGTCCTACGAAGCAGTAAGTGGGGGCCAATTTTATTCTATTTCAAAAAGATTTTCTGTATCACTTGTTAAATTAAAGTTGTTGAATTATTCACTGTTAATCAATGAGCTAATATGAATAGAGGTTACTGATTTTCTTAATGTGTCATAGATAAAATGAAACCTTGTAACTACTGAGACATGGGAGCAGAGATAATTTTTTATTTTGTTTTTCACCTGAGATTTCTTGGGATCAATAAATTGGGAAATCCTGTAAATAATTTCATCACATGTCATTCCAGACAAAGACTTCCCATGAGACTCCTTCAATTTTCGTAAGAAATCTGTAAGCTCCTTCCTGGAAGAGATCAGGAAAAAGATATGCTGATTTTCCCTACTGCCTTGAGGATGCACGCTCCAAATAAGATATAAAATCCTATCACACAAGAGGCATGTAACATGTCAGTAGATGAGATTCTAGGGCTTTGATGTTAAAAATGATTAAAGGGCTTGCCAAGCAGCTCAGCATGCAGGCACAGGGGTCTGGGGTTCAATCCTTCAGCCTGCTGTGCCGGCTCTGCCCCAGGGTATACTGAGATGTCAACTGAGACCAGGCATGCCTATAATCCCAGCTCTTGGGAGGCTGTAAACAGGCGGATCACTACAAGTCCCATCGAGTAGATCCTGAACACCGTGTAGAAATTTCTCTAAAATACAAAAAATGAATGAATGAATGAATGAATGAATGAATGATTAAAGTTCCCTCTGCATTTATCTGAAATAAAAATGAAAATTCCTAGTTGGGTTAATAATGATTGTTTAATGTATTCAAGAGTGATGAAAATAAATGTTTACCTTTAAAAAAAAATGTTTGCCTCCCCCCCAAATTTAACTTTCATTTTGAGAATGCACTACAAAAATGCCGAGTTTACTTATTTTTGTGCAGAAGTCAAGTGAACATTTTTCTGTTTTAACTATGTTGACATTGCTTTTTTTCTTTTTCAGTGTTGATAGTTTTTGGTAAACCTCATAGACAGAAAACAAAGACCAAATAAAACTGCAAAGCAAAGATTAACAGAGACTTTCACTGTATGAAAAACATCTGCAATTATTTCAATTTATATGTTCCTTTTCAATTTACAAAGTCCACCAAAGTATAGCCTGCATATACATTTTTAAAATGACAAACAGGGATGTTTTCCTATACCAAATGAAATGTCATGTCATTAGCCTTTACCTTAATCTATTCGTAACATCTGCATGACAAGATTTGTTTTTTCATGTTGATACTATGAAATTTATAAAATGATAATCTAATCCTAATAGCAACAATATGTATAATAAAGAGTGGGTCTCCAAATACTAGAGAAAATTACAATTATTCCTTCGGATGCAAGAGTAGAGATTTTTAAAAAAGCTTCATTTGTGTTGGAGTAAAATTAAGTATCTTTCCATCAAAATCTGTCTGGAGATGTGAGATGTTCATAAAAATGTGCAGAGAGAAAAGGTATAGTACTTAGGATTCATCTAATATCAAATCATGAAAAATATGTTAATTCATAATCACTTACATTTATCTGTATTCTTAAGAAAAACAGAAGGAAGCTTAATAAGATTAAGGAATTAGGAAACAAAAATCTGGTGTTTTATGTTTATGAAGCACACAATCAATTTAAAATTTACTTTGGAAATAGGTTATTAAAGTATTATAGCTAATGGCATTAAAAATGAGTAAGTTCATAATTATTTGTACTTTCAGTAAAAGGGTAGGCCTAAATTCAAAGTTATTTTCTCGATTTAAAACTAACAGTGTTAGTGAAGAATTTTAACATTTCTATAGAATAATTATCAATTTCTGGTAAGTTCCATATTCCTTACCAAGGCCACAATACTATTTGTACATTATTTGTAAGTGTTACGGTTTTATGAAATGTTTCTTTGCCTCAATTATTGCAATGGTTCCTATGATATATGACTTACAATGTGTAAGGTACCTGGTCTGTTGTGGAAAAGCAATTTTCAGCTTGTCTGTAATTCTCTCCCAATTCATCATGGAGAGATCAGTTCCTGGCCCCGTAGTAGGAGGCATAGTCTCTCCTACAGGTGTGGGCAGAGTCCAGGCTATACCAGTCATCTGGAAGGCACAGAGAAACAGAACTCATCAGTTCTGACTAGTGAGCAATATTCTATGCCATCACCACATTTATATACCTCAGTGAATGAGTAGAGTGAATGAAGAAGAACAAACGGACATGTCCATTTCCTTTTTAGAGTTGTTTATTCCCTTTAATGCCACAATATTTTTAATTTGTCATGATTTTTAATTGATTATAAAAGCATGGCATATTAGACAGTAATTACAAATACAGAAATACACTGTGTCAATTGCTATATTTTTTTTACAGTAGAAGAAAGATCAACCTGAACTTTATAAATAAGGGGATATTTTTATAGATTATGGTACATCTAATCAAGTTGTTTAAAATAGACATCCACATCTGTCTGAATTTGTGGGATATTCACAAAAATGTTTAGATAGAAAGGCATAGTATTTATGACTCATGCAACACCAAAAGTTTTAAATTCATAAATATATATTAAAAATGTAAGTTATGTAACAACTTTTAAAGACTCATTTCTAGGGGTTCAATTATATTCCAGTTCTACCTTATATACCTTTATATTATTTGCACTTTTTAGAACTGGTATATATACTTTTATTATTAGAAAAACATCAATATTAACTTTTTCAACAATTAAAAATAAAAATGCTACTATAATTCTCTGCCAAACGTCTCATATGGAAATAATATGGAAATTAAAGGGATATATTTGAGCTATGAAACCATGGAAAATTTCACTATATTTTATGGAAATTATTTCTTAATGTCATTATAATTTTAAGTAATTAGTATTAATAAGTGAATGTTTTGGAGTGTTAATTTGAGTACATACATACATATATATATGTATATATGTATGTATATATATATGTATATATATATATACATAGAGAGAGAGAGAGAGAAAGAGGGAGAGAGAGCAACATCTACCTAAGGCTCTATTGATTATGAAAAATCACCAACTGTTAGTAGTCATTAAAATAACTTATAAAAAGCCCATGGGACAGAACTTGAACACAGTGCCTAGAAATGAAATTTTCTTCCCTATCTGAACTTTTCTAAGTATTAGAAAGTAATCTTACTAGACTGTTAAAGTATTTTAATGTTTTCAATAAAATTTTATACAATAGTGGGCAACCAAACTCCATAAGAAACACTATAATATTGTGGTAAAAACTTGTGGTACATTTTAAGATGTTGAGGCTTATAAACATTTATTTATAGGCAGCAGCTTCTATGAAAATAAGCAGAATCTATCTGACTGCATACAGTGTACAGCTAAAGAAGAGATATTCAATTAACTGCCTAGAATGTTCTTAGGAGAAACTCAAGATTAGGCTTTTGATTTATGGATTATACCTAGTATCATTCTCACAAAAGATTTCTCTCATAATAAAAAAGTTTACTTTAGCCAGAAGTAAAAATAGTAATTCTTGTCATCTAAAAATGCTTTTATTCATTTTCTAGGCTTAGATAACACTTCTCTGGCTATTTGTGGCTAGGAAAATTTATAACTTCAGGGTATGTGTTCCAAGGTGACTATTTATATTGCTCATAAAGTTGAAAGATTATATGTTCTATAACATGTGTGTGCAAATAAATTTTTTTCGTTAGCTTTGTGCCATAATTTAGTTTATTGTGACTTGAATTCTTTTCTTTTCAATTTACCCAACAACCACACTAAAAAGAAACTATTACAAATATCAACCTATTTTTCATTGTTACCTGTTACATGAGTAAACGTACCTTGCATTCGTTGTTGCCTATTATATAAGTAAAACTAATTGTAAAGACCCACTACTATAAACATGTATCAGCTTTTGATCCAAAATCTACTATTAGCTAACTTAAAAAGTAATACCTAATACCTTGAGAACATTTTTTCAGATAATATTCAATTTTCATTCAGTTATCATCATCACCATCAAAATCATAATCATATAAAATAATAAAAAGAAGGTATCAAGGGCCCTGAACAGTGCTAGAGAACTAATTATTATCTATTTCACCAGAAATGGTGTTACCAGGGGAGGTCTTGGTTGGCCAGTTGCAGAGATGATCGCAGGGCAAACTGCAGGCATTTGAGGAACAGCAAGTATGGGTCTAAAGAAAGTGTCTTTCACAACTGGTCTTCCCAAGTACTGATGCATCTGTAACAGGAAAGGTAAAATCAAAAAACCAAGAAATTCACAAACATTTATGCATTCACATAGGTGACTGACAATTATTAATGTCAGAACATGAAATATATGAACATTAAATATATTTTTATTTTAAAAATAGCAGTGGGATACTTTTATAAGAGTACTAAGAAGCAGAAAAGGAGAGCCAGATTTTATTCTCATTTTCTCTCTACCATGCTACATAACCTTGGATGCCAAGTCCCTAAAATATAAAATGAGTGAGTTGGGTTGGGTAATCTTTGACATCCCTCCATAGTTGTAATAACATAGTACTACATTAAGGAAATTCTTACTGAATGCTGACCATGTTGGCAGACAATACTGATACTGAGAAATTTAATTAAAAAACTCAAAGCTATGAAAAAATACTGCTTTCTCTATGACAGATTGAAGGTACCATGTAATGAAATCAATTTTATGTTTATCTTCAAGAAAACCAGTGTGGACCTGGAGGGATAAATTCTCTTATAATGATAGACATGCTTGTGGGTACTGCTGTACTTCCCAGGTACTTCCACTTTAATACTAGTAAAACCTGATTAAGAACAACAGGGGCTGGCCAAATATCAGGAGATTAAAGCACCTGCAAGCAGGCCCAGGGGCTCAGGGTTTAATCCCTGGGCCTGCCCTGCCAGCCCCACCTCCTGGGTTCACTAAGAGGGCAACTGAGACTGGGCATGATGGAGCACGCCTGCAACCCAGCTCTTGGAAGGCTGTAAAGGAGCGACTCACTGAGACCCTGAACACCCAATGGACCTTTCCCTTAACAATAAAGAAGAAAAAAAAAAAAAAAAAAAAAAGAGCAACAGAGATTCATTAGGAAGCACAAACATATATATCAAAGTGAGGCCTATGAATGTTTACAGAATTTTTGCCCTTAACTAAACCTATGTAAGTCATATAGATTAAAGTCTAAGGCCTAAAGGGCTTTGAGGGCAAGGTTTGATTCTGGTTTTTGTATTTTAGATTATCACTTATGTCTATTATTCAAGGTTTATAACAATATGATTCCAGAAAACTCTGTATCCACTTGGTCACTTTTTGAAACTATTTTACATTTAGAATAATGGGAGAGATAGATTATAACCGGTGAGAAATATTTTGAATATGGGCAGAAGTTATAAGGTTTTAGAAATCATAGTGAAAACATGTGCTACTTCCTGTAACAGGTAATCTTTGGGATTTTTCTACCAGCTACTTAAAATACTTGGGGTATAATGACAGTCAAAGCTAGATAATATTCACAGAACAGTGCTCTTATAGAATCTGAAACAACTGAAATTATAAAATGCAGTACTTTCATTCTAACCTAAAGATCCCTGTAACTCTTTTAGTCCTCAATCCTGTTTTTGAAATAACACACAGTGTAACTCCAATTAATTCACATAGATTATAAGCTATCTTTTAAACTCAGCCCATTAATAGAAATAATATTTCTAGAATTCTATTACAAGTAGGGATGGTAATACAAAAACTCATCTGCTCCCAACTATCTTCCATCTTCCTTTTCTAACATTCAGACCTTACATGATAAAAAATGTCACCTAATAGTATCCTTCTAAAAGTTCAATTGGAAACTTGTATTTTATCACCTGGATTAAAACATTATGTGTCTCATATCTGATTAAATATACTGGTCCCTAATAAAATTAAGGAAGAGGAATAAAGGGAAGCTGCCCTTGCTGTTAAAAACAGAAGAGAAAGAAAAAAGGAAAGTCTAAGGCTGAAGTGGAGGGGACCAAGTTCCCAGAAAGTACCTTTTAGGAGGTTGTGCTATACTGTTTCAGTTACACATGAAGGCAGTGAGAGTTTGGGGTATTTACTGGCTACCTTCTATAATGTAGGTGGGATTAAGAAAATAAATGAAGAATCCTAAGTTGTTTTTTTTTTTTTTTTTTTTTTTGTCTTTTTGAGACAGGGTCTCGCTATGCAGTTGAGGCTGGTCCTGCGCTCACTTTTGTAGCCCAGGCTGGTCTCAAACTCGCACCAATCCTCCTGCCTCAGCCTCCCAAGTGCTGGGATTACAGGCGTGAGCCACCACGTCCGGCTAAGAATCCTAAGTTTTACATATCAAATGCAACACTAAAACCCAGTGATAGAAGCTGCTACATCAGCCTCAGTTGATTCAGCTATGAATTATTTCAGCAGGTGACTGTGGTCTGCTAATTAGGGTAGCAGCCAGTACTAATAGTATGTTCCTATTTCATTTAGAATAAAGGTGAGACACTGTATATCCAGTATTTTAAAGTCTTACCATTTTATTAGAATGAAGATGGCAATTTTCTAAACTGTCAGGTTTCTTACCAGTATCTCAGGACTGGGTGGTGGTGGAGGAAGCTGCACTGGGGGTAAGTTACTCAAGGGAAATCCTTGCTTCACCTTGTTGATTTGTTCATTGTATTGTGTCTGACAAAAGAAGAGAAAATATCTTAGAGTACAATCAACTTTAAAAGAAAAAGTACATAAAAATACTTCATGGTGTTTTAAATAATACAACATAGAACAGTGGCACTCAATCTGAGACCACTATTCACACATATAAAATACCTGCATTTTTATAAATGTTGATTAATAAGAAACAGCAATGCATAATTCAGTTTCATCTGATAAGATCTGCCAAAAATTCCTGAAAATTTAACATTGTATTTTCAACATTTTTGACACTGTGCTCATTTTACTTTACCATACTAATCAACAACACACAAAAGTTAGAAAAGTCTTCTAAAATTTTTTTCAGAAAATTTTCTACAGAAGACATGTGTTTGAAGAGAAGTAAGGATAAAAAACAGGAACAGCTCTTCTGAGACTCAAACTTAAATAAATGAAGAAGAAATCTCAAATATCATTAAAGACAGTAAAAAAAGAATTGGGGATAGTCAAGAAACATCAAGGAAGAAGTTCAGTAAGACTATAATACTTTCAGGCAGCTCTCCGCAAAGTATTGCTTCTTTGTTGGTAGTATTATGAAGTCGCAAAACAATTACAATTACATAGCAATATTACGTATAGAAATATTCTAAAGCCAAGTAAGTAACAAGTGTATCACCTCTTCTGATTACCTTAAGTATGCTTCTGATTCAGATGAACTGATAATTACAAATTACTCTGCATTATGGAACAGCTATATAAAAAGGATGAAAATTAACATAAGACTAATTGATCTTCCTTTTAATTCTGTAAACTCATTATTTTTTTTGTAAACATATTATTATATTAGACTAAATATGAGATTTCTGATCATGGAGGAGTTGGTTTTGGAATTCTAGGAAAGCTATGCGAAGTACAATATTGAGGTTCATCATTTAATGGACAATGGATTTAAGCGATCATGTGTGTGAGACTAGGATGCTATCTACAATCAACTACATGAAAGTAATGCCAAATTAAGAGGTTGAAATTTTTTTTTTTTTTTAATTTTTTTCTTGTTTCAGAACCTTTGTTTGTTTATTCACTCATTTTTATGGCCGGCTCAGCCTTCCCCGACGGCAGGGCTGGCACAGCATGTGGTGCCGGGGATCGAACTGCGGTCCCTGAAGCCGCCCAAGCTTTCCCAAGCAGGCGCTTTAGACCACTGAGCTATCCCGCCAGGCCCAGAGGTTGAAATTTTGAAAAATGAAATGAACAAACGTGCTTCCTTAAGTTTTCCTAATTGTTATTAGATGTCTTCCTTAATTAAACACTACTCACAACAGTCAGCCTATTTGCTCTAAATAAACTTCAAGACTTACCCTGAGGAATGCAATCTTGTTTCTAACATCCGCCACAATAGCATTCCAACTATCTACTGCAGCCTTTAACTGAAGTGATTCTAGGTTGCTAGTGTAGGAAAAGGAGATACAAAATAAGCTCTTTCTTTTATAATACGCTTAAGTTTCTATTATGTTCCCTAACATACATATAAATAAAACAAAACAAAAAAATTACCTCTATTAACAACAGTGAATCTAAATGGGGGTCAAAGATTTATGGCAGGGCTTGTTAATTAAATAATATCAAAACCCAGTAATATATAAGAACTCTTTTTTTTTACAGAAAAAAACTACAAGTTAGGCTTCCAGAACATCAAGGTTTCTTTTTTCTATCCTGGTATTGATCTTGGTCTGTCGGTCTATCTGTTGGTCTGTCAGTTCATCCGTCTGTCCATCCATCCATCCATCCATCCATCCATCCATCCATCCATCCATCCATCTATCTATAATGCTACCCATCTAACTGTCTACCTACCTACCTACCTACCTGTCTACCTCTCTATCTATCATGAGAACATCTCCAATGCAGTAGGGAAGCAGAGAAAGTCAAACAGGAAAATTCTCCTAGGCATCCAATGCAGGAATAGTTTAATAAATGTTGACCTATCTTGGAAGTAGTTCTTAGATTATTTTTATATTAATTCTGATATAAAAGCGCCACAGTTGACCTAACTGGTTCCACTGTAATTTTTCTAAAGATACTGCTTCTGAAAGAGCAAACTAGAAACTAGTGCTTCCTCTGTGAGGGCAAATAAGACTCTTCCCTTTGTACAATGCATACACTACATAAACACAGCAGCCTCATCAAACCATGTCAAACATATAACCAAAGTATGAACAACTTTGAAGTCTTTAGGCTCTATCATTTCTACAAAAGACTCCCTGTGGCCAAAAGGCCTTTTCAAAACGTTTATCTATTCTAACACTGCTGTAGCTGTATAACCCAGAATTTAAAAACATCAGAACAAATCAGTACTTAAGATCATCTCATAAAAAACTTCACATTCTACTTTATGCAGGTCCCTCTCTCCTTCTAGAAAGTAAATAAATTTATAGATTATAAATATATGGAAAAGTTCAGGCAACTTGTCCAAAATTTGAAAATTAATATATCATAGTAGAAAACTACCTTTTATATATTGTAGATAATAATAATAATGATCTTTCCCTCAATGTATTCTAAAAGTAACTAAATCAAGCAGGAGAAGGAAAAACAATTAGAAAAAAATTTCCAGTAAGAGTTTACCTTTGTAAATATATGGTCTTTGTGCATATCCCTAACTGAGCCTTCTGATATATTTCACTGTGGAACTAGGGAAGTTTTTCAGCAGCCATTGCTATACTCACTGCTTCTTTGCCCTTTATCAAAAGCAACAAGTTACAAACATCAAAGTGACAAAAATAACTTCTGATGTATGAAAAAGAGGGCATCATCACTCAAAGACTACCTTGTGCTATATATAAGACATTGAGGGTTATGTTCAGCCTTGGTAGTGTTTATGAATCTTGAGATCAATATGCATTATGAATGATGGGAATGTTACCTTGCTGCCATGTGAGTCACCCTAGCAAGCTGACTGAGACATTCTTTTTCAGTCTGCTCTAGATGAAGCAGCGCAAAATCTCTACGACACTGTAAGAAATACACCTGCAGATTTTTGAGAAAGAAAAAGTAAGTGTCCTTGTAAATTAATATTTACTTCCCAAGTATTTTTTTAAGTTGTTATAGTCAAGTATGTTTTAAGTTATTTTACAATCCAACACCTAGAATTTTATTAAAAATATGAACTTTTCAATCAATATAATCATATAATTCTAATTCTCATATTCACACTGTTAGTAAACATTCTAGATCACTCTTCTTCAAACCTGTACACATCTGCAATCATATAAAAATAAAAAAGATATCTTTGTCCAATATTCTAATTTAATTGAAAATGAGCATAGCCTGAGCATTATAATTTTAATACTGTTAGCTTTCAGAAGCTATTGAACTAATAATGAAATGAAGTTTGAGAATAGTCTGTCTGACATCATTTTTTTCCTCTTGATGAGATTAGAAATTCAGATCATATAGAAAGATATATAAGCTTGGCATGGTGGCGCATGCCTGTAATCCCAGCACTTGGGAGGCTGATGCAGGAGGATTGGTGTGAGTTCGAGACCAGCCTGGGCTACAAAAGTGAGCTCAAGGCCAGCCTGAACTGCACAGTGAGACCCTGTCTCAAAAAAAAAAAAAAAAAAAAAAAAAAAAAAAGTAAAAATAAAAAAAAAGAAAGATATACAGCCTGGAAGACATCTAGTCTAATATTAATTTCTCCCATATCAAGAATCCTTTCTAGCCGGGCGTGGTGGCGCACGCCTGTAATCCCAGCACTTGGAAGGCTGAGGCAGGAGGATTGGTGCAAGTTTGAGACCAGCCTGGGCTACAAAAGTGAGCTCAAGGCCAGCCTCAACTGCATAGCGAGGCCCTGTCTCAATAAGGCAAAAAAAAAAAAAAAAAAGAATCCTTTCTAAATTATTACGGATGTACAATCATTTAGCCTTTGGTTCCTTTATATTATTAATCACTCAATCACTAAAAATTACATTACCAGACAGCATTAAGTATGAAATTAATAATGGGAGCACAAAAATATTTGAAGAAAAAAAAGCAGTAAAGTACAAACAATACAAAGCATTGTAAAGGTAATGTGGGTGTTTCATTTGTTAAAGCTATTACTTCAGAACTATTTCCATGAATTTTCCATTCATATACCAGTCATTGGTTATTGGATTCTGGAATTCAACTATTCTGCTAGAGAACAAAGCTTACGAATGACATCTGAGAGAAGGTTTATAATGCTTTGAATATCACAGATTTCCCAAAAGCGTGAACTTTATATCAAGTTCATTATATATAAATGTAACCTACACATAAATATGCATCATATTTCTTTTGGGAAACTTTACCTATGCTCTCTCTAACTTAGAGTAAACTTGGTTACTTTCTAAAGGTCTGGAAATTAAGTTGGATTTTCACACTGGTTTACATGATATATATGTATTGTTGTAAGATCTAATATAGGACACAGTACAGAAAAGAGATATTACAACAGCAACAAAATGGTACTCTTTGAAAGTTTGGTGTAGCGACCTTACTTCATGTGAATTTTCTTTAGGTATGTATATCTGCTCAACTACTGCCACAATCAATTTCTTAAGAGTCATAAAGAACAACTGAGATTATCAACACTTAAGTATACACAATATGCAAAGTAAATTTAAAAAAGCACAAGAATCTGAGGTGTGTTTTCTTGGCTTGTACTAAGATGTCATATTTTTGTTAGTTTAAGCATTAGTGCTTTTTTCCCCCAATTCTTCAGTCTACTAGTAGTACAATACAAAAACTTCTTTCCATAGTCCCACCCCCAACTATTTGTTTACCTCAGCTGTTAAGGCTCTGTTGGTTTCTGCATTCAGTTTGTTTAAGTATGTTTTAATTGTGCTTTCCAGATTATGCTTCTCCATTTCCCACTGAGATCTGAAATATATCATCACTAAAGAGTAAGCAACATTACAAGAGGGCAAACTTTTTCATTTTATTATGAAGAAGTGGGTGCTTACCAGATATCCAAATGGATGGTACCTTGATCTGAATTTTGGTAGGTTCCAGGAAGTACATTTCTATAGTTTATAAGCTACCTATTCCACATTAGTTACAGCAGCTCAAATTAAAATAACAGGTTACATCCCTATCCTTCAGTTCGCACATGTTAGAGTACACAAAGCTATATCATCTTTAAAGAGTTGTGAAAATTTATTCAGACAGTATACAGGTCTCTTCCTTGATATGTAAGTACTAAATGTTAGCTAGTATTATAAAACAGATTTTACATAAAATAAATTTTTTAAGCTTTTTTGCATCTAAACAATAGGTTTTGCATCTAAACCACACAGGTTTTCATTACCTTTGTTATAAACTCAAATGTTAAAACATTTTTATTAGTATGTTAGTACGTTCATTTTTAAATTTCAGAGTGACAGCCAATTCCCACAGCTTGAGAGGGGTTTACACAGGAAATAATGGAAAGCAATAGCCTTTAGCCAGTGAGGTTTTTTTCTCTTCATATTCCTTCTCAGATTCCTATATTTGATTCCTAGAATCCTCTAGCATACAAACCAAATTTTGTATTAATGACAATAATTGAAAATTTATTGTGATAGACTGTCATAAAAATCATTTTCAATGCTTTATTACTAGAAACAGCCAGATGTTACAGGAAGTAACGAGAAGTTTGACAATAATATATTACAAAGATTATCAGACCAAAAGCTATTAAGAAGAAAAAAATACAAAATACCCAAAAGAGATATATTAACATAAGGGGAATCATTATGCCATTAAATAACAGAAAATTTTGTGTAAAAGAAAATAAAATGGACTTCATCAAAAATATTTGTGTTCGGGGCCTGGCAGGATGGCTCAGTGGTCTAAAGAGCCTGCTTAGGAAAGCTTGGGCGGCTGGAGGGACCGTGGTTCAATCCCTGGCACCACATGCTGCGCCGGCCCTGCCCTCAGGGCAGGCTGAGCCCCGCCCTAAAAATAAATAAACAGACAAAAGTTCTGAAACAAGAAAAAAAATAAAATAAAAAATAAAAAATTCTAAAAAAAAAATTTGTGTTCTAAATAAAATAACATCATTAAGAAAAATGAAGACACAAACCACATATAACTGAAGAACACCAAGTTTCTTGTTACACTCAAAAGATACCAAACCATTTATAAAAAGATGTAATTAAATATTCATAAGTTTACTCATGATAGACAAAAAAACATGCAAAAAATTAAATGTCTGTCAAACTGATAAAAAGGTGAAATGTAGTTTATAAAATAATAGAACATTACTTATTCATAAAAAAAGAATGAGTCTTGATGTATGCTACAGAATACAGGGTAAAAATATGTTCTAATGGTAGGATACCTCTGTGCATATACAATAAGCTATACACTTTAATAATGTGTATTTCTGCTACATGAGTTAGATTTCAAAAAATTGTTATAAAAAATTACCCACAACAAATAATAGATAAATTAGAATAAAATCCAGTTTTAGAAATTAGTTATACCTAGTAGCACTGAATAAGAACTCTCAAGCTCTAGTTCCTTGCAGTAGTTTGTTGTGGGACTGTAACTCTGCTGTTTTAATTTCTCAGCAAATTGCAGGGCTAGAGCTAAGGGGATCACAACTCTAAATTTGTCCAGCACAATCTGAGCTTGTACTTATTACTCCAATGCAACTACTATTACTACTCAACAGCATGCTTAAAAGTACCCAGTTAGGATAGTAAACTGTACGGCTTCCTTATGTAATGGAATTTCAAATTTCAGAGAGAGGTTATATTCATCCTTCCTCATCCCCTCAAATGGCTATACCTTTTCATGGAAAGTTGTTCTTTGAGGTTCTTGATTTCATTGTCTTTAGTATGGACTTGACGTTGCAATCTTAAGGAAATGAGAAAACAGAACATAAATGTTAGAAAACATTTCACATTAACACACAACACTTCTACCTGTAGTTGAGGATGGGACAAACTATCTCTAATTTGGACAAAAATCATAAGGATCAAAGATTAACTTCATTCCTATACTTGTTCCTTTTGAAATTTACCTACTCTACTGACTACTCAAAGACAGGGCAACTAAATTCCAATTCAGTGAATTAGAAAGCTACAAAGAGATTTCATGTTGCCATGTATCATATCACAGCTCAGTAACTTGAAAAAACTGACTTCAATGTATCTACTAGGAAACAGATAAGGTATCTTCTGATTTTTCTAAATCTGTTGTGGAATTGAAATAGCTAAGGTCCTTAAAGAAACATTATATCTCGTCTTGAGAGTATAAAGATTAGAAGTCTCAAAGAAATTAGACCTTAAACATAAAAGTGATGCTGTGTGTAAATAAAAATACTAATTACAAACTATAAAAGAATTTTCTTTTTCTACTACTAGTGATAGAAGTGATAGAACTCACACACATGAAAGGCAAGTCTTCTACCATGATATGAAGACATGTATATCAAAAGTATATTTCTCCTTGGGTCTGATAAGTTCAGACTGTTGGACACATGGGAGCTTTAGTTAATATAAAACTATTAAGTAGAAAATTCCAGAAATAAACAATTCATAAGCTTCATGTTATATACACCATTCTCAGTAGCATGATGAAATCTGTGCTTCCTTGTTCCATCCTGTATAGGTCATGGGCAAATCACTCCACATCTAGTATATCCACACTGTGTATACTACCCACTCATTAGTTACTTTGTAGCTAACTAGCATATCAGATCTACTCTTGTACCACAATGCTTGTGTTCAAGTTACTCCTATTTGATCTAATATCAAAGTAATTATGCTGGCAATCATATTGCAGTATAACTGTCATCATGTTCTATTCTACTAATTGTTATTATTACCTTATTGTGCCTAATTTATAAATTAGATTTTGTCATAGGCATACACTTATAAGAAAAATGAGTACATTTAGGATGCACTACTATCTGCTACTTTGGGCAGCCACTGGGGGTCTTGGGATTTATCCTTTGGTCAAGGGAGCAACTGCATTTCTTTTCACTTTAATATTTTCCTTTACCTTTAGTTTTTTCAGAACTTTAGTTATAATGTATGTTGGCAAGAATTTCTTGCCAAATATATATAAATTTATATATTTTATCAAACCTGGACAATTTTTAGTGATTTCTTTGAACACTCTTTTTCATTGTACATTCTTTCTTTGTACTCTCCTAGAAGCCTAAGAAAATCAGCTCTTTTGTCATCATCCCATAGGTCCATGAGATTTTTTCTGTTCAAGGTCTGTTCTCTCTTATCTGTTGTCTTTGATTTTCAAATTGAGTAAATTCTATTCACCTGTCCATAAATTTATTTTTAAACTACCACCTTTATATGTAGAAGTCTTAAATTTTAAGTATTGTATTTTCTAGTTTTATAACTTATTAATCTTTATTATAATGTACTATTTATTATAAGTTGAAATTTCACATATTTTTATTTTACCAAATAAATTCAACAGTTTTTTTTGTTTTGTTTTGTTTTTTGTATTTTTAGGGAAGGATCTACAGAGTGTTCAGGGTCTCACTACTAGATCATACTCATAGTGATCCGCCTGTTTATAGCCTCCCAAGAGCTGGGATTACAGGCATATGCCACGCCCAGTCTTAATTGCTGTCTCAGAATGCCCCAGGGGAGGGACCAGCACGGCAGGCTACTCTTGCACCTGCTTGCAGGCCCTTTAATTTGCTGAGCTATTTGTCCAGCCAATAAATTCAATTTTATTTAAGTGTTTTTATGATGTTTCATTATACTCAAAATAATTCATTCAGATAAAATTATCTGGATCATTTTAATGTCATTTGTTGGGTCTTCTTTATACTGTGATTTTCTTGGCTTTGATATAATGAGTATTTTCTATGTGAGTGTAGCCTACATTTTGGATAACTCTGAGTTCTGTTTAATTTTTGTATTTTAACTCACAGCTATGGTATGAGGTAGCAGTTCAGTGGATACATATGTTCAGCTTTACACTGGGGCCCTATGAACATCCCAGAAAAAGTGAGTTCTGAGTCATAATGCACGAAGTTGAAAAATGTGTAAGTTGCCATAAAAGTGTGGTTCACACTAACTAACGATGCCTTTTGCCAACAAGTGGTATATAAGATCAACTCCTGCTGGGCCCTGCTGATATCAGGAAAGGAGAAAGAAAAGGAGAGTTTCTTTGTTCTTGTTAATTGACAGTAGTGGGAGAAGTTTGCTCCTCTGGCATGAGCCAAATAAAGGGGTACAAGAAAGGCCAGTGAGTCCCAGGCTAGAGATTTAGTCTCCAGGAGGAGCATATTGTAGGACTGAAGCCTAGTACTCAGGAATTCTGCCTGGCAATACTTGTTAAGTCTCACCTTTGCAGGGCAAAGGTAAAGACTCAGTTGCTAGCTGGCCTATACTAGCATAAGAACTGCAGGATTATCTTTTCCTGCCTGGTGGGGACTGGAAGATCAGCTGCCTAAGTTCAAGGCTCTAAACCAAAATAATAATAATAATAATAATAATAATAATAATAATAATAATAACAAGAACAAGAAGAACAAGAACAAAATGAACAACAACAGTATCAGCTGCCTTCTTGGTCCTGCTGAAAAAGCATTACCAGGGGAATAAATTATTGCCTCCTGTTTCTGTCAGGTATGTGAATCAGAGCATACTACTCTGTAGCAATGATGTGGGGCGCACTGAGGTTTGGCTACAGTGGGCTTGGTATTGTCAAAGAGGTTGTTTGTTATTACACTTTCCTTTTCCTGATACTTTGGCAAGAGGGAATGGCCCATTCTTGGATGATTTTTTACCCCATGTTTACTGCCAGTCCTAGTGCAAAGGCTCCTTGTGGGCCCTGCTATATCAATAAAGAAACTTACTACCATTTCATTTCCCCAAATTCCGGTGTTTTTAGACATTATGTTTTCCTCTTCCTATTTTTCTGGGCCCAAACTTGACAAAAGTCAATACCTAACCCTTGATATGGCATTACATGTCAAGACTGGTGAGCTATTCTTCCACCTTTTGAAGTATTCCTGTGTTTATTTGTTGTATCATGTCTAGGGTATTAAAATTATAAGAACAAGGAGCTATGAGGAATGAGGCTACTATATTGTGGTGAACTCAACAGTCCCTTTTCTATATGTAATTTTAATTATCATATGTTCATCTATTGTCATAGCTAGAAGGCTCATGGTGCTATGGGCTTGATAAATGTTTTGCAACTGTTCACAACTCAGTGTTTCTTGTGTGACAATATATTTGCACAGGGTACATAAGCCAGCTCTTGGGTTAGAGATGGATAGCATCAGACAGGAGAAAGGCAGAATTACTTTGACAGAATTACTTTTCTGATCTCTACTGCTATATGACATATCTTCTTGCCAGGCTAAAAGAAAAAGTTCTGAATCCTGAAATACAGAGATCTGTATTAGTTTGCTCATTTCCTTAGGTCCTTACTTCCTTCTGATCTTTGAAGGTCTAACAGTAATGTGAATAAGGCTGAAGGTGTTTGAAACTGAAATTATATTGTCAAACTTTTCAGAAAAATATTGTCACACTTGAAATATATGGGAGAAAATGTAAGAAATAAATTTAAGAAAATAAATGACTGCCAAGTATTTGTCCAATTTTGTATGATCTACAACATTCTCTAGTTTTTGCCTATTCTTCCTAATAGTGTAATAGAAGTTACAATGAACTTTAAGTCAAATTTTATGAATATACAGTAGCACTGTTTATTAACATGTGACATAAAATTATGCTCTATTTCAAACGACACGTTTGAGGAAGTGATTAGCATAAAAAAAATAAAGCAGGTTACCCATTTTTCTCTGTGAAGTTAGAATTTTTGGTCTTTGGCATTTAATAACTAAAAGCGGAAAAAGAAAGTGGTCAGTGAAAATGAGAAGATTTTCCTGGAATAGATTCATTTTCTTTCAGGAGTAGAACAAATTCTGACAGACCAATATTAAAAAGCATGCAACTGATTTTATGGGTGTCTTTGAAAAATGTACTTACATGCTATAAAGAAACAGAGAAACACTGATTCTATTTTTAAAAATTAGAGTCATGACCTAAAAGTCAATTATCCTTTTCATGTAATTCGATTATCTTCACACTTTTTAGGACAATACATGAAAAGCCTGATATACACAGAAAGTGAGCAGTTGTGTACTTCTCAATGCAGGAAGCAAAACAAAAATATGGATGGTTTTCCAGCAAATAAATGTTCTGGTATTTCTACTGTGCAGCTGCACTGCCACCCAGTGGCTACATAGAGATTATACTTTAAAAAAATTTTTGCACTTACTTGGAAACTTTATTGATTCCAAAAGCCACTTGTTGATTAAGAGATGCGATTATTTTTTCTTTCTTTTTAATTTGCATTTGATTTTCTTGCCACCGAAATGTCATTGTTTTCAACTGCTTTTTGAAATCCTGATCAATGTAGAATATTTCATAGTTATGTTTGTTCAACTCAGGACAGAAACTAAAACGCCAAACCAAATAGCTTCCTTTAAAAATGAAAATACTAAATTTAATATTTAAAGTACTTTTACTTTCCTAACATTTAATGACAAAAGTGCTTACCTCACACTGATTGTGCAATTTAAAAAGCTGCTGTTGGCAAGCAAGCCTTTCCTTTTCGGTTTCTCGAGAGTCTGCTGTTACCTTACCAGTTGAGCCCTATTAAGCAAATAAAACATGTCTCATTTTTCTCTTAAAATTACTTAAAATCTCTTGCAATATATTAGTAGATTAATATATTAATGTATTTAGAGGATTTAAAGGTAACTTCTGATGCTTTATGGTCTCTACAAAAACATTATTTCTCTAGTTAGATAATCCAACTTTCTCCCAATTATAGCATTCACTAAGCAATACTATAAGTACTTTGTTCCTGGTGCTAAGACTGAGTAACACTGTCCACATGCTTTTTCTATTTTTAAGTATTTTTCTTCATTAATGCTTTTATTGCGACTATCGTAGGAGGTAGTGCTTATTATTCCCATTTTCTTTAATGTATTTGGTACAGGGTCTCAATACAGAGCTCAGACTCAAAGTGTACCTCCTATTTTCAGCCTCTCTAGCACTGGGGTTATAGGTGTGTGCCACCACACACAGGACTTGGTGGCTGGCTCAGTGTGTCCATGGGTGGGGCTTGCATAGCATGTGGTACTGGAGACTGACCCCTGGTCTCTGTGCTTGCCTAAGCAGACAATGAAATCTACTGAGCTATCTCATACACCCCCTCCATTTTAAAATGGTAAAATGAGTAATTTGTCCAAGGTTACACAGACAGTAAGTAAAGGAGTCTGCAGTCCAACTCAAGTAGTCTCAATTGCCTGTGTACTTGATTGCTGCACTATACATTTGACTCTACTGCTCAGCTTTCCAGTAGATTGTAATAGGTGTCATGTCTTACCATATCTCTTGGTACCAGGTAGGTACTAAATATTTTTAAAGTAAATAAACATTTTTTTAAAATTACATATGATACTTTAATTCTAATTTTTAGTTCTTATAGTTTTCCTGGATATTGAATAAAAATCAGTGGTCATAATTTCAGTCAAAATGTACAAAGCTTTCAGTTGTATGAATGTTGTGCTGTTAACCATTTGCACTAACTGTACTTTCAGCATTTTTGTACATTGCTACATAATATATAGTATTACATTTAAGTCCAGGGCAGGTTATCACTGAATTCTCATGAGTTAGTTAGACAAGTTTAGATTTAATTTCATTTACTTTGATTAACTGGTCTGCCAAGCATTTAAATATCATTTAAATGGGCCAATAGTTCAGTGGATTAAAGCACCTACAAGCAGGTGTAGGTGTCTGGGGTTTGATTCCTGGGTCTGCTGCCGGCCCCACCCCCGGGGCACATTGAGACAGCAATTGAGACGGGTATGGTGACACATGCCTATAATCCCAGCTCTGGGGAGGCAGTAAATAGGTAGATCACTATGAGTCCAACCTAGTAGTGAGACCCTGAACATCCTAAAGATGTTCCTGTAGATCTCAAAAAAAAAAAAAAAAAAAAGAAACAAAAAAAAAAAATATGCCTATTTTCAGGTAGGTACTTCAATTCAAGAAATGAGCCAGAAAAATTTGTTGCTGTATATTAATATCCTACAGATATTTCAAATTAATCACTTTTAGTAAAAAATAGAAGTAACATTGTTTTATAAAACTATTTTTTAGGACATTTTACCCAGTGGGATATGATCATTCTTTTTGTGATTTTTCTTGCAGTGCTCAAAAATCTTTTGAAAAGAATGCATTTTTAATAATTTTTGTGAGTAGTTAAAATTAGAAAATGGTATAACAGTTAACATGAAAAGTTCACAGTCCTTAGGGTTCTTTTTTTCCTCCACGAAGGCTTCTCTATACCATCCTTGTCACTTTTTCTTTCTACCAACAATAGCATAGACCACTGGGCTTCCCAAAACATATTATTATGAAGACTGTCAAAACAAGGCAGCACTCATTTCTGAAGAAAACAGGTGGGCATGCATGTTTTGTAGTCATGTTCACCTGCTCGATCATGTCCAGAATGTGCAATTCATCCAGGCTATAGAACTTGTCTTCTGTTGCAGAATCTTCTGGAACATCACTTGCATCATCCTTCATAAATCTATCCATTGGGTATGAATCTGTCTGTTCTTTCTTCAGTTGTTCTTCTTTTTCTCTCATGTATGAACTACAGGGGTAACATGATGTGATTTTGTATAGCACTTTCCATTTCAGTTATGGTTTTATAAACTAGTACTGCATTGGTTTTATAAGATGCTCAGCAAAGAAAGTTTGGACAGTTTTCATTTTGTGCCTATGTCTTGAGCAATGAATATTAGCAAATTTGAGATAGTACTTGATTGGCCTACCCATTTAACTGTCCAACCCAGAGCTTTCAAGAATTGAGATCACGGAGCTAACTTTTCAAATTAAAACTATTAACATCAGTTACTTTGGGAAACAATATTTTAAGAAATACAATCAAGAATTTCTACCTCATTACTTACACACACACACACACACACACACACCATATTTCATTATTTTTGCCAAGTATGTTTAAGTAGAATTCATGCACTGGCCCAATATAAATTTAAATAGTGTTACACATAGCAATATAAAATATAGTGTAAAATGAAGATTATTTTTTAAGACTTAAACCCGTGACAACATAGATTTCACTATCTGGATGCCACTAAGAATACTGTACATAAAATGGTAATTGAACAATTTTTGTACTTACGTCTAAAATTTAACCCTTTTAGTTGGCCTATGATATAGTAACTATAAATTTCTAACCTCACTGAATGGTAACAAGAAATAGTATTTTTACATACAGTATGATATAAATAACTTGATTTTACTAATAAACCTCTAGGGTGCACTTACTTTTTAGAATACTGACATCTAAAACACTAACACTTAATGTTTGTGGAACACTACATAAAATCACAAATAATCATGAAGTCTCATTCAAATATTGTAGAATTATTTAAGCAATTTGTAAAGTTCAATGAAATAACTACTTGCATAGATCATTGGTTCTAAGACTCAATTATGTCTTCAAATTACATACAGAGCTTTAATAAAAGTAAAGTTAGGGCTGAGGATATAGCTAAATGACATAAGCACCTGCTTGGTATGTTCAAGGTCCTGAGTTTGATCACTAGCACCAAAACAAACAAACAAACCAAACAAGGAATATTTTCAGGCATCTTTATACAAATGTAAAAGTACAGATGAATCTGTTCTTTTGAAAAGTTCCCCAAATTATTCTTATATTTTTAAATACAACAATGGGATAATATATGAAAATATTTACATTTCATGAGATGCAAACTGAAGCATGAAAAAATAAAATTACAAATAAGTTTGGAGTTGAAAATACTTAAAGAATAAAATGCCAGAGACACATAAAACAGATGTACAATGCACTCATAATTATTGAATTGGAATGATAGGCATATTATACTATTTTATACGCATACACACATACATATATAACTTTCTTTAATGTTGCATGTATTTGAAAATTCTCATTTAAAATGAGGTTTCTGGGGCTGGGGAGATAGCTCACTAGAATAAGTGCTTGCTTGGCAAGCACAAGGTCCTAAATTCAATCCCTAGTACTTCAAAATAAACAAACAAACAAATAAATATAAATGAATAAATAAAAAATAAATAAAAACAAGGTTTCCAAACTGATTTGATCATCATCCAAATCTGGATGTATAATGTAAGCAAAGTGATCAAGCAATGAATAGCTCTTTAAGTATTACTATTTTATGCATAGGAAAGATTACTGTTCCAATGACTGAAGCTTTTGCCAAAGAAGTAAAAACACATTTTGATGTGTTTTCTCTGTTTTATGTATGATCTACCACTCACACACATATATATATACATATATATATATACATACACATATACATACATACATACACATATACATACATACACACACATATATATACATATACATATGTATGTATATATACACATACATACATATATGTATATATATTTATATTCTTGCTGTCATTTTAAAAATACCTTAATTTACATTAGAATTCTCTAAAGTTACTAACACTCAGTTACTGATTTTGTTGGAATGACAGCTTACTAGAGTATCTCTTGTTTTCATTGTTTAACATGCTGTCATCAGTCATATGGTTGGATAACATATCTCATGGCAATCATTTGACATTAAAACATTTCTATTAAATATACAACTTTCATTGTCAAGAAGTGAGATTTAAAGAAGTCTAACCTTTTTTGTAAAAAGTAGTTACTGGAAAATAACAGTAAATTGTACTTTAAAGTTAAGCATTTAGATTGGTGTAACATAATGTAGCGTATAAGGGAACTCAACTTAGTCCTTAAAGGAAGCATTCGGTAGTAGATAATTTGAATATACACATAGAAAAAATAAGAAACTTCTTTCAGAAGAAATAATTTAACTTTTTGCAACCCTCTATAAAATTGCAACAACTCACTAGGACAAAGACTTACTATCATTTCTTAGAACACTTCCCCAAAGAAGACTATTCCTAGAAAGCATACTTTCCTAGAAAGATTTAAAAAAAAAAAAAAAAAACCTTAACAATTAGGCTAATACTTACACTTTTTGTTCTTTTGAGTCCATACTCTGAAAAACAGAACCAAGACTTAACTATGTTCACTATATCAACATGGCATAGTGGTTAGTGTTTCTAAAACATTCTTATCACAAGTAAAGAAATATATTTCATATCATAATAGTATATCAATTTACTTACAGAAAATTGAAATAAGGAATCCATGAGATACTAATATTGCAAGTGATGAACCGTGCCTGTGGTATATTTTTTTCTCACTTATCCCTTTTTTGAAAATGGCATTTGTGACATATTAACTTGGTTTTAAAATCTACAATTGAGTCATAGTATGTAACTTGAAAATTACTGTTGCAGATAATCAAGTTGGATAGAGTTAATTTTGTACCTGTTGGTAAGCCTTGGACAGTGAGTATGTATAATCCCCACTTATTCCTATTCTAACTAGAAAAAGTTTTAGAAATTCTCATATAAAGAAAAATTGCATTGATATATAAAGAACTTAGATTTAGAAGTGTTAAGATCATAATTGGAAATAAATTTTTTAAATTCCTAAATTTTATGTTCACTAAAGTTAAACTACAGAATCAACATACCAAATAAAAATAATATCAATGACAAAACATTTCAAATTAATAATGTATTAACATTTACCATCTCTTGGTTAAAAGAACCTTCAAGGTTTCCTCCTGGACAAAACTGCTATAAATACAAACTTGTCACTGACATGTTCAATGTGCAGGACTACTTTGATTGATATATATATATAGAATTGCCAAAGTCTACACTGGTTCCAGTATACCTGAATGCCTGAGTTAAAAAGACTTTTGAGTGCTTATAATGAGCATATCTTACAGACATGATTATTTCTGAAACTCCATTATTACCTCTTCCCATGAAAACTTTAATCCAGTGCATAGTAAGCCCTCTTAAATGTATCTCTGCAACTTCTCCCTTGTTGAGATGGCACCCAAACTGAAGGGCTGGATTGGTTTCCTGTCCCCTCACCCCCAAGGCTTTATATAAAAGGTTTTTTTTTATTTTGCCCACTTTAATTCTGGGTAGAAGATAGAAGGATCTAATTAACTCCTAATTAGGTTCCTTACAATATTAGAAGCTAAATAAATACTAAGTATTTCACTGAAGAAAGGGAACGTATAGATATATACTCTCTCTACATCATTTAAAAACTATTCTATGCCTTCTATTTGCTATATAAATTTTACTTTTTCTGCACGTTATTCCAGATTCCCTAATATTTTGGGGGCTATTGATTAGGTAGATATGTTATAAAAAATAATTAACAGAAGACACAATGGGAAAAATCTTAGAATATTAAAAAAACAAACATTTCCTAGCTATTTTAATAATAGTAGGCATGCATTTTTTCATGGTGTTTACCCTGATTTTTAGTTGTGTTATTCTCTGTTTGATTTCAACTGAAAGTTCCATCTAACTAAGATTTTGTACATTACCATACTTCAGTTTTCTGCAGGTAAGGCAGAAACACACTATAGGTCTTCAGAACTCAGCTTTGTAATTTGACAGCCATGAATTTACCTGGCAAATTATATGTAGTACTCAGACCTGGAACTTGTTAATATTTTGGCAAAAATAAAAAAATCACTAATTCTAATGAAATTACTATGCTTTTATCAGATAAGAACTATTTAAAAGAAAAAATTCTCATATCCTTAAATATAAAATATAATTTTCAAATAGATTTCAAGTAAAATGATATAATAAAGTCTGGTTAGGAAAAAATTATGATACTGACTTTACACAATTAGGCAAGAAATTACCTATTTTGTTTTTATCTCAACAGATAAATCTCTTTTAAATGTGTATACTCTTTCAAATAATTAATATTATTAATATAAACAATATTACACTAATAAATTATATAATACAACATATATATTAATGTTATTATTAATACAGTACATAAAATTTTAATATAGCACTGTTAATATATTACTTACCTTTTTATTCTTCATTTTTTTCTTTTTCTTTGCTTTACTTTTTGCCTTTAGATAAGAAATAAATCATTTATTAGTATGCAATTCAAGCTATATACTCAGTTGTGTAAAATGTTTTTTCTAACCACTGATATCTTTTGTCATCTGTAACCATAGATCATATTTTTTTCTAGATTTTATGGAAAAATTTTTATTTTAATCTTAGTTTTGTAAACGAAAAAAATCAGACACAGATGAACAATATTGTCAATAAGTAGATTAATGAATAACTTCATAGTGACTGTTGCCACTTCTACATGAGATGTCTAGAGATTTCATACTAAATGACTTAAATTTAAACTCTATGCAAGTATCACTGAACTGTCCCAGTTTTCCCTTTCTCACTCCTTTATTTCTTAGTATATTCCCTTTTTACTACCCTCCCACATCTACTTCTGTTAGGATGAAGAAACAATTTCAGAAACTGAGCATAGTACCTGGTTCATAAGTGTTCAATATATATTAGCAAAAGAAATATCTATGGAAGAAAACAGTAAAGACCATTCCGGTTCAAATTCGAGGGAAACTCTAGAAGGAATGGTTAAGACCATCTGAAATACTTTAACATAGTATATGTACAACTACTAACAGCCCAGAATTAGCTCTTAAATTTCAAATTATTAATTAAAGCTTATACTTCTTGGAGATCCTTAATTGATTCTGTTGAAGATTCACTGGGTATGGAGGCTCCATCTTTATTTATTTCCACTACGTGTATTTCAGAGGTCGATTTCACATTTATATTATATTCCATTAGGGGTGGACTCAGGTCTTCTTCCTCATTCTGTAACTCTTCTATTTCAATACCTAAACATTAAAGATAAAAGGCTCAAAATCTGGATACAAGAAATTTCAGACTCTGACCATACTTATAAAAATGTTTGCATATATATACATTATACATATGGCATTTTATTCTCTTCAATTATTAGATGAAAATTCCATGGCTATTCATCAATGACCAAATAATGGGCAAGCCTTTTGGCACTCTGAGTGGCACCATGCTGGTAGGCAAGAACAAACACCTTACAATAGGCAGCAAAAAAGAATCCAAGAAAAAAGTGATCCATTTTCCAAAAAAATACTGGTATGATGTGAAGTTGCCAGCTATGTTCAACATAAGAAATATTGGGTATATGGAAAAACACCCATCACCAGAACTCAAGGAACCAAAATTGCATCTGATGGGCTCAAAGATCATGTGTTTTTGAAGTGAGCCTTGCTAATCTGCAGAATGATGAACTTGTCTTTAGAAAATTGAGGCTAATTACTGAAAATGTTCAGGGCAAAAACTGCCTAACTTCCATGGCATGGATCTCATCTGTGACAAAATGAGTTCCATGGCCAAAAAATGGCAGACCATGTTCAAAGCTCATGTTGATGTCAAGACTACCAATGGTTATTTGCTTTGACTGTTCTATGTTGGCTTTACTGAAAAATGCAACAAATCAGATATGGAAGACCTCTTATGCTCAGCACCAACAAGTCCACCAGATCTGGAAGAAGATGATGGAAATCATGACCCAAGAAGTGCAGACAAATGATTTGAAGGAAGTGGTCAATAAGCTGATTCAAGGAATCATTGGGAAAGACATAGAAAAGGCTTGCCAATCTATATAGCTTCTTCCTGATGTCTTTGTGAGAAAAGTAAAAATGCTGAAGAAGCCCAAGTTTGCATTGGGAAAGCTCATTGAGCTTCATGGTGAAGGTAGTAGCTCTGCAAAGGCTACTGGAGATGACACTGGAGCTGAAGTTGAATGAGCTGATGGATATGAACCACCAGTCCAAGAGTCCATTTAAGATCCAGATTTTTAATAGTGAAAAAAAAAATAATGGGCAAATATGGTATCATGGCACTAATTAACATGAACCAGAATACTACGTAACCCTATCAGTACCTTAAGTAGACTTTGGTATTAGGTACTTTAGAACTTAGATACTAAATACTAAGCTTTTGAGAATTTACATTAATCATGTAATTAGTATTATTTTAGGACATAAATCTGAACAAAGATCAGATATGTACTAAATACTATGCTACCCTACTGTTATCTTAAGTAGACTGTAGATATTAGACATTCTAGCAGTCAGACAGTATCTAAATAGTACAAAGTTTTTAAGTTTTGACAGTGAGTGTATTAACTCTGTAACTAGTATTATCTTGGGATATGCATCTGAAACATAAAGATGAGTCAGAGCTAAATGACCAAGGCAAAGTAGGCTCATAGCAAATTTATATCAGGAGTAATTTGACAACATGATTTTCCAAGCTATTAAAAAAAGATATAATTTACTATATAGCTTATCTGACCAAGTATAGCTCAGTAGATATTCCTTAGGTATATCAAGTTACAAAATGGCTTAAACATTTTGCTTTTAAAGGTACTTACGTTGACTCCCTGTTATGGACTGTAAAGCAATTCCTATGGTATACAAAGAAAAAGTTTAGATGTACACTTACAAATCAACCAATAAACATCTGACTTGTCTCAAGAAAATAATCTACAAATTACCAACATACTTTATAATTAATTATAAACAACAAATTTTGCTTACCAGTACAGCTCAGATAAAGTGCAACATTTCAATTATAATAACATAGATCACAAGTTGTCATGGCTATGTCTTAGATGTTCTGCCAAAGCCTCATGAAGTCATGAGGGGTGCTTTTCAGAGATGGATGCATTTAGAGTGTGTGGTACTGGAATCAAGGGTGTGTGTTTACTAAAGTCCATTGATTGGTTTGGCACTCACCCTAAGCTGTGTAGCCTAGACAGAATATAAAAGGGCAAATAGAAACAGCTTTGTGGCTTAATAACTGCCTTGCTACCTTCTGCTTGCCTCAACTGTTTCTCATTTGAAATGCCCACCTGGCATGCTACCATGCTTTGGAGTCAGCCAACTATGAACTGAAACATCTACCAAGTGTGAGCCAAAAATAACACTTTCCTCCTTTAACTTTGGGTGGTGGGTATTTCAGCAACAAAAAAAGTGACTAAGATAGAAGCCCGTGATAAAAAGTAAATGAAAGTTTAATAGCTTAAGTCAGGCATGGTGACTCAGGCCTGTAATACCAGTACTGGCTGAGACATGAGAATACTTGAGAAATTTAAAAGAGAACTTGTTTCAAAAAATGAATAAATAAAATAAAGGAAGTAAAATGGTTCCAGACATAGCTCAGTGGTACAGTACAGCCGGGCTCAATTTCAAGTAATGAAAAACTTTAGTAGTTTATAATAGATAAAGCTTAGAACATAAAGCCCAATAAACCAAGCAGTGAATTCTTATCAGTCTTAATCCATGAAGAAATAATGTTAATTATGAAGCATACTTCCTTACCCATTAGTATTTATGAGGTATCTATAATACTGTGTTTGGCTCTAGAGCAGTAGTTCTCAACCTGTGGGTTGCGACCCCGGCAGGGGTCGAACAAGCAAAACACAGGGGCCTAAAGCCATTCCAAATCATAACTTTAGTAAAATTACAGTTTTGAAGTAGTCACCAAAATTATTTTTTGGTTTGGGGTTACTGCAACATGAGAAACTGTATTGTGGGGTCATGACATTAGAAAGGTTGAGAATCACTCCTCTAGAGATTGAATGGTAGAAAATAAAAGGCAATCTTTATGGATATTTAGTAAGGGTAATGGATATTAATCAAGCAATCAGAAATATTTATAAAAATTGTACTTTTAATAACTGAGGTAAGAGATAAAAATAATGTATCATTGACTAAACAAATAAGCTCTCCTACTATGCAAATGAAAATTGATTAAAAATGCCTAAATAAGTGTTCAAATTTCTTTCTCAAGTAACACCTTGCACTCGTAAATTTTTATTATTTAAACTCAACAGCATAAATATATTTTAAAAATACAGTTAGTGGGCTGGCCAAATAGCTCAGTGGATTAAAGTGCCTGAAAGCAAGCGCAGGGGCTGGGGGTTCAATCCCCGGGATGTGCTGTGCTGGCCCTGTCCCCGGGGCACACTGAGATGGCAATTAAGACTGGGCATAGTGTCATGCACCTCCCAGCTCTTAAGAGGCTGTACACAGCCAACTCACTATGAGTCCAATATAGCAGTGAGACCCTAAGCCCCCTGTAGACCCTTCTCTAAAAAAGTAAAATAAAATTAACTTAAAATTAAAATACAGTTAGCAAATGAATTTATGAGTCAAACCTTCTCGCCTGATTTATTATCAACTGATTTAGTATCTTTTAGATACTCAAAAAAGGCTCTCGAAGATTAAGCAAGGCAACAAATGCAGCCCCAGTACACTGGCAAAAAAAAAAAAAAAGAAGAAGAAGAAGAAGAGAATGCAACAAGGCAATGTCTTAGAAAACCCCAGACAAGTCTGATAATGACTAGAAACTTGGGAACATTTTACTGTTGTAGTAGCATCATTGTTAACTCAGGACCAAAAACAGTGTCCTAGAATAGCACAAGAGTTTCACTGATACTGACAGGCCTTGAAGTCCTCTTCCCAAGAGAACTGAAAGATTCCACAGAAGTCTGAAGTCTGTTATGGAATAGCAGACACATCTGAGAATGGCCACTGGTGAATTCAGATGCTTCTATGCAGACTATCTAGTATTTTATTCATCTATAAACAAACTAATTGGTAGAGCTTTAAACTAAACATCAATGCTGGCAAGCAGCAGTAGTGTATACCTGTATTCCTAGCACTGTATAACCTGTGCTAGAAGGACCCCGTAAGGTTTCAGGTGAGCCTGGACTACATATAAGAAGCTGTCTCATAAAATCCAACCAGCCATACAAATAACAACACAGCCAAGTAAACATCAAAACTTGCTAAAAAGAAAAACCACACACTTACTGTATTTATAAAGGCATCCCTAAACACATAAATAACATATTTTAAGGTTTTAAGCATCCTTAATATTGGAGAAGTGATAAAACTTCTATTTAAAATATTTAACAATTCAATTGCAAAAATACAAACTTCTCAATAGGATGAAAAAAATCCTAATGAGTTTATTTTATTTATGAACTCTTTCTTAATCTCATTTATGCCAAAATTTTTAGTTTCCTACATCACACTATAT
The DNA here is from genome assembly GCA_004027025.1 of Myocastor coypus. Classification (NCBI taxonomy): domain Eukaryota; kingdom Metazoa; phylum Chordata; class Mammalia; order Rodentia; family Myocastoridae; genus Myocastor; species Myocastor coypus. The sequence goes on from PVJA010008191.1 coordinate 36,388, forward strand.
TTTTGTTTTTATATCTCTGTTATTGTTTCTTTCTGAAGCATCTTTCTTCATCTTCTTTACTTGACTAACCTCTACATTTCATTAAGAATTCCTTAAATACTGTATTTTCCAAAAAGGTTTTTCAGATTCTTTTAATCTAGGATTTTGAAAATATTTAAAAAACATCTCTAACACTATAATTTCCATTTACAATCTTCATAAGTCTATCCTCATCCCAAGAAAGGGAGTTCATTGAATTCACTGCCAACTTTATTGTGCAAGGCACAGGCACAGAACAGACAATAATGGTTTACTGGCTGACGTAAAGAATTATTTCATACCTTGTTGGTAGCAGGACAGCATCCTTTGGATGATTTCTGGTACTGGTATGCCTAGGTAGATAGATAGCTGATGGTAATCAAGGGAAATATTCTCAATGGGATTCTCCTTCACTTTGTCAATATCTTCTTGCTTCATCCCAAGACGAAGAAGAATATCTGAAACTTTTTTCCAAATTGAATTGAATTGTAACTCTGTGAGACCATTCATCAAAATCTCACTAAGGAGGATATCCCTGTATTTGCACAGTCTCAGAATGTCTGCAGACTTAGAGAGGTCAGAAGATGGTGGTTCTAGATTCCAGCCTTTTTTGGGTGCGGGGAATACATTCAAATGTTTTATGAGAGCTAATAGGAGGCATAAGTCAAATTGTCTGGACTGTGGTAACTCCTTGTTTGGGGGATAAAGCAGATGCCATGATCCACCCAAAGGGTGATTGGTCCAAAGATGGTTGTAGTAGGATTCCAGCACATTCTTGTGGATGAGCAGCTCTTTTTTCAAAAGAGGGGGTGGCATAGCCTCATCAAATATTTGCCGGACAATATCAGTACCAGAAATAATAATTATATGAAGCAGATGATAGAAATAATTATAATCAAGTTTGAAGATAGGCATTTCATCTGAAAATGAATTTTGACAAGTCAAGATATTCCACATTAATGCTCTTTATCTATGCGGACTCTTTTACTACATTCTAAAATCCGGTAGGACCGGAATTTTTCCAGACAATGAAGTACAGTTCAGTGCTTTGCATGATTTCTGCAAGCATGATTTCGATGAGCATGATTTCTGCCTAGCACCACAACACCTAAACCCAAACAGTATGTTAACAAATAAAAGTACTACAAAGATTATGTTCCATCAGAAGCTTTTCATCCATCCAAGATCTGTTGAAGTAGCTGAGCTTTGCCAACCAAATGGCATCAATGTCAAAGTCTTACCATTGTCAGGAACAGTTAACTGCCAAAGTTTAGTTGCAATGTACTTAAATCATATTTTATCTTGATCAGTACTAGCCAACAGAACTTTCTGTGACACTGCTAACTAAATATAGGAAATGCTGATTGTCTGATTGATGATCTGTATGTTAAATTTTATTTCATTGATATTAATTTCAACTTAAATGGCCACATATTGCTAGTGCTTACTTTATGTCAAAAAATAAAAGGGATCTAATACCTTGCTACCCAAAATGTGGTCTATAAACTAACAGCATGAGCAACCCCTTTGGAACTGTTAGATATATCAGGCCCCATTCTGGACTTACTAAATTGTCAGCTATATGTTAACAAAATAGCCAAATGATTCAATGTATATTCAGAGTTTGAGAAGCACTGATTTAATAAGCCTCCTTCCTTATCCCTCCAATGAATTTAATGATTAATATTTCATCAATTAAAAGGAACAAGGTATGAAATTAAACTATTTGATATTTTTCCCAATACCAAAGAACTTCCAGAAGAGGAAAGTAGAAGGAGAATTAGATAGTAACAGGAATTTTTTATCTAGTGGTATCTGGTATTTGTATGGGTATCAAAATATGTTTAACATTCAAATTTTACTATTTTACCCTTTATGATCTTGTGTTTTAGAGATTTTTCAATTGATATTTTTGTTTAACATACTGGAAATACACTGTAGAAGTTAACAAAATTAAAAACTAATGACTCCAAGGGCTCTCTCTCATTTATAAAATACAGAGCTGGCTGGCATGGGGCATACCCATTCTCCCTAGCAAAGGATATCAGCAAGCTATTTTCCACAGGAACAAAGGCCTGCTGTATCTCCAAGTGCAGGATACAGCATTTCCTAGTACACTTGACCTAAGTTCAGGTCACTTGGTTTCAGGCTTCAAATATTCATTTCTGGGATATTAAGTTGCTCAATGCTTGCTCTGTTAAAATGCTCTTCTTGGGCAAATATGTGTAAGTCACACCCTTGCACTATACCTAAATTACCACTCTATAGGTTGCCAAAGTAATATGAACACACTTGTCTGTAAGATCAAGCCTATGCCAAGTGTTACTTAATGGTGTAAATTTAAGTTTAGTGCATGATAAACACTGGGTGGTAACATGACTGTTACTGGCATGGCACTTTATAAGGAAAGTAAAATAACAACTGTCAATAGAACTCATATAAAGATAAAATAATACCTTTTGTATTAAATTTTAAACTGATCTTCGGTCTTATATCAGTATCATCTATTTTCAGAGACATCAACTTCTTATAACTGCAAAAAGGAAAAAACAAGTTAGAGTTGAGAGAATACAAAAAATATGTCAAGGTTTGTGGTACAAACATGGCTAAATCAATATTTTCTCTTACTGGAAATAATTCAAAAGCAAAGAAGGAAAATGAAAGAATAAATATAAAAACATCAATAATGATAATCCTATATTCTCTTAAGGAGTATTGCTAGATTTCATATAGAAAGAATTACATGAAAAGTGTGCTTACAAGGAGGCTGTGTGGTAGCAGAACAACAAAAATAATGATCTGTAATATTTAGAGAAACAGAAAAAGTAGCAAACCTAGAACTCTTTTATTTCTCCCTTACCACATTTTTTGGGGGTAATTATTATAAGAAAACCCAACTTTCTCTATACCAAACACTTTTTAAACATAAAGAAACTGGTATGATAGCAATGAAAACCAAATACAAAAGAGAGGGAAGAAGTAATGAGATTTATTAAAATGGACTAGTACTAGGTAAACCTTTCTAATAAATGGATGAAAAAAACATTGTGACTAGGCTTTGAAATGATCTGTTGCACAGAACACGCATACAAATACACACATACATGCACATGGAGGGGGGGAAACCTAGGATACTAGTATAGAACATTATTAAGGCCAAGAATTTTGGTGTTGGCTGTAATTATTTGTTACTATTAACAGATCTTACCTCCAACACCACTATAGCACTGCCAATCACCCAAAACATTGGAAATAATGTAAATTCTAACAATATAAAGTACTGGCTAAGACTCTAAAAGAATTTTTTCCACACTTGTTAAAAAGTGTACATTAGTAAAATAACTGTGCAAAAATGTTTGGCAAAATCTATTAAAGTTGAAAATATGTAATAACTGGATTAACAATTGAAATTTTAGATATACATTTTGAAAAATGTTCTATACAAATTACCCTGTGGATATGCGGAACACCACTCCTTATAGGTGTATTATGATAGCCTATAATTAGAAATAAGTCAACCAATATATGAAAAAAACCTCCAAAACAAAGCTATAGACTTAAATCTAACTACATAATTAATAGAAAAGTTACATGGAGTAAAGTCCTCAATTTAAAGGCAAAGATTATCAAATTAGAAGAAAAAGCAAGATATATACTATCTATGAAAACCACTCTTTAAATACACTAAGTAGAAATAGGGAAAACAATACATAGCACAAATGCTAACAAAAATATGCTGACTTTTAAAATGTAAACTATAGCGGCTATACTAATATCAGAGAGAATCTTAAAACTATGAAGTAAAAATGCTCAAAGAATTACAAAAAATGTTCACTGTCTCTAACCATTAAAGAAATGCAAATTAAAACAATCTTAAATTCCATTTCAGTCCAAAAAGAACAGCTATCATCAATAAACCAAATACTAACAAATCCTGGCAAGGCTACAGAGAAAAAGGAACTTTTTACATTGTTGGTGGGGACACAAATTAGTACAACTTCTGTGGAAATTACAATGGAGATTTGTACAAAAATACTAAGAATTCTATCTGGCCCAGCAATTCCCATTCTAAGTATCTTCCCAAGAGGGTTAAAGACATTATATTACAGTGATACACAACACAACTCATTAAATGCTAAATGTTGGAAGCAGCTTATATACTCATTAGCAGAAAAATAAAGACAATGATCTATTTATATACAATGGAGTATTATTTTTCCATAAATAAAAATAAACTTGAATCATTTGCATGAAATGGGTACACCTTGATATCATAATGCTCAATGAAATAAATAACACAAGCCTAAATATCACATAGCTTCTCTTATATAAGAAACATAAAATATAAATTATAGCAAAATAAAAGATAGATAATGGGAAATAGGGAGACAACTTTTTGGCAAATGGAAACGGAACCAAAACATGGAAAGAAGGGGAATGGTAAGAGGCAGAAGAGGATGAAAAAAGAATTTAGATGTAGCATGTACATTACAAACTCTGCATCATGAATATGACCATTACTTCTGCAAATATATACCAATGAAAAAGCTGCAAGGAAAAAATAAGCTAATAAAAAAATGTGAAGTTGCTATATTAATATCAGAGAGATTTGACATGGGACTAATAATAGGGACAATAAGAACGTTACATAAAGATGTAATTCAATAAGAAAAAGATAACCCTAAGTATTTGTAGCATCCAGTAAAACTGTTTCAAAATATACGAACAAGTAATGGACAAAGACAAAATACAGTGTGCTAGATTTTAACATATCTCAGTAACTGAGAGAAAAGGTAAACAGAAAATTAGTACTGATATAGGGCTCTGAAACAAGACTAACAACTAAATTTGTGCCATATATATATACATATATATATATATATATATATATACACACAAAAGTAGAACATAGATTCTTTTCAAAAGATTACTCATGAAAACATAAAATATTATGCATCGCACTGCAAACTCTGACAAATTATAAAGGATTATAGTACCAGGAAAATATATTGTGCAATCAAAGGAATTAAAGTAGGGATTAATATATAGTAAGAGAGCTGAAATATTCACAAACATTTAGCAATTCAGCAACACAATTCCAAGTAACACTAGGCACACACACACACACACACACACACACACACACACACAACCCAATCAAGAAAACATTTTGAATTTAATAAAAAAAATAAATTAAAAAAAACCCCTAAATTCCTACATAGAAAAATGTGTGGAATATATTAAAAGAGTAGCTCATGGAAAATCAGTTTACAAAGACGAGATTTTCAAATCAAAGTACAAGAATTCACCTTCATAAAAACAAATTAAGGCCAGGGAGAGAGCTCAGGGGAATAAGTGCTTGCCTGGTAAGCACAAGGTCCTGAGTTTGATCCCTGGTACCACAAAAAAAAGCATAGTAAGTACCAGAGAGTAGAAGTCAGTGGAATTACAAATGAGAAACATTGGGAAAATCAGTGAAATTTTAAAAAAGGTTATTTAGCAAGAGCAACAGAAAGGAACAAATCTTTAATAAGTATGGAAAGCAAAAAGAAAAAAGGAGAAAGAAAAATAAAAATTGCTAACTTGAATAAAAATGAAGATGTCATGAAGATCTAAGGCCTGCTTGGTGAAGGAAGTAAAAACCACCAAAGCTGCAAAAGTATGGCCACTAAGAGATGAGGAATCTAAACAGGAAAGACACAAAAAAGAGCTCCAAATTCTTCTGAGGTACATTTCTGACTGAATACTGAACACAAATGTGAAATCAGTAACAGGCAGACGAAGACAAAAGTCTCAATTGAGGCTGGTGTTACAGGCCCCTAAAAACAGAGTTCACAATTCACATATAGCCAAGTTAACTACTAATTAAAATAAAAAGCATATGGTACATTAGAGAACAAGAAATTCAGAATCTCTACATCTACTATATGTTTATTGAGTATCAGCTATGTGCCAGGCATTGTGCTGCATGCAAAATAAAGCTCTTGCCCTCCTAGAAATTAGAGTCAAATGAAAAAGATAGCCTAAAAGTTCTAACTTTATTTGCTACACTCTACACATCTCTGAATTTCTAGCTTAGAATGTCTTTCTCCGTGTGAATTACTTATCACTAAAGTTTTCTCACATAAACAACACAAAGATTCCCACTGTAAATTAAGTTTAGAGTTCTAAATAAACTTCAAGGGAAAAGAGACTTCAGAAGCCATCATAAAAATCTAACATAATAACTTTAAAACAAGTATATTTTGCTTTTAAGAAAGGATAACTTCACACATAAGAGAAAAACATTCACATGCTTTTTTGTCCTTTGCTTTTGTCTTTGGCTTTACTTTTTCTCACTAAAACACTGTTATTAATAGAAAAACAATAAAAATAGAATGTATAAATTTGAGTACATTCCCATTAAATTAGAAGCATTTGCTGAAATATGGTAACAAGAAAGTTACCATACCTAAACATTTGAATTAGCTGTCCAGAGACCATTCATGATCTGTATCAGTTGGATATAACTTTACTATCTTCTCTGATCATTTCTAGTATAAATAAATAGCAGATGCAGCAACAGGAGTTTTCATACATCTAATATTTGCTTAAAACCTAATAGTGTACTAAGCAATTTAAATATATTTACGAAACAGTAACATTAAATTTTATTTCAAGCCTACCTTGCTCCTAAATTTTCAATGGTGATATGTTCATCCTTTCTCACAACTTCAAACTGCAAAAAAAGTAAAGCCCTAAGTAAATTTTCAAATTTCTTTTTTTTCTTTTTTTCTTGTTTCAGAACCTTTATTTGTTTATTCGCTCATTTTTATGGCCGGCTCAGCCCGCCCCAAGGGCAGGCTGGCGCAGCATGTGGTGCCCGGGATCGAACCACGGTCTCTGAAGCCGCCCAAGCTTTCCCAAGCAGGTGCTTTAGACCACTGAGCCATCCTGCCAGGCCCTCAAATTTCTTTAATCTTAACCTTTTAGTCAGCATATAAAGAAAAAATAATAAAGCCATAGTGGGTATAAACAGAACAGAATGGTTAGCAACACATATCTTTTTAAAAATAACAAAGCAGAGTATCCTCAAAAAACTATTGCACTTCATAGCACTATAAGATTTAAATTTGAAATTTAAAATACAAAAATAGAATAAGGTAAGATTTCTATTTACAATTTTAGTATATTTTTAATTTTAAATTTAACATGATGCCTTATTAATTATAAAATAGTATAATTTTATTATTATAAAGTAATGGAAGAGTTTTTCTGCCCTCCACAGTAACTATGTATAGATATATTCATAGGAAGCCATTTGTGGACTAAAATAGAATCAGAAAGTCTAAAATTATTTATAACCTTAGGTGGGACAAAACAACACAATAATCATTGGTTCATGATAATCGCATTGGCACACTCAGGGCAAATGTAACTGTTTCTCTGTGTTTGCATTTTTAAATTTTCTTAGAGACTACATTTTATAAGTCATAGGACTAGAAAGGACAGAGGAGCTAGTTATCATCAAAGAATATATGGCTAGTATCTTATTACATTTTCAAAATACTGTTCTAGTGAAGGTAATCAAGAAAAGCAAGAAAAAGATACTCACCAGAATTCTAACAATGCCAGGTACATCACACTGCAGCATTCTTACCATGTCACCCGTGCATCCTTCCTTCAAACATTTTTTCCCACTAAAACTCTAAAGTTATTAACAGAAAAACAAGAACACACAATTCACTAATGTGTAAATTTGAGAAAGTCTTATAAAATTAGAAGCAGTTGCTGCATTATGGTAACATGAAAGTTATAACTAAACATTTGAATTAGCTGTCTAGAGACCATCCATGTCCTATATCGGTTGGATATAACTTAACTGTCTTCTCTGATCATTTCTAGTATGAAATATTTAAGGAGCCACATTATAGGCTAAAACATATTTGCTGCTCCATGAAAATAACTTCAGGTACATGTACTAATCAAGCAAACACTTAAAATATTGAGACTGGATACTTCAGGATTCCAGAGAGTAACTGAGCATTCTAGAAAAAAAAAGAGAAGTTACATTCTCTGGTTCTGATTCTGGTATTTCCTTTGGTTAAGCTACTTCTGCTTCTTTTTTATTTCTCCTTCTAAAGATGATTGACATTCACTGCCAAAACAATCAAAAAAACCATTAAGTATCACAGCATTTTAAAAACTGAATAATTCCTTATGATTGTTTTTATAGCTTGTAGTGCTAGCTCACCTGTTTTATCTGTTTACATTACAATAAATTTACAAAGGAGGTCTACCTTATGCTTACTTTGGAACAGAAAAATTAAAACAAGTAAATTACAGACTAAATGTAATAAAATTAGTAAGCAGCTTCATCTAAGCTTGAGCCCAGATCTACAATTACACATCTAATGGTTCTTTCTACTTTATTACAATGGTTATAAAGTTTTTCTGTTTTTGTACAATGTAAACCTTACAGAACCAAAAGTAATAGACTCAATTTATAATAATCAGCTCACTAAACATTAATTAATATTGAACTTAGCTTTGGACTTTCACTTCACTTTCAGTGGTAATCAGTTCAATTTACCATATAACTAAGATAACAGAAACAAATCCAGATATACAATCTGAAAAGAAACCAGGGTAAAATAAATCCAAATATGGAAAAGGAAGCTTTTCTTTATTTTCACCCCTAAAATAAAAAAAAGTTAAAGTTTTGTAATTATACTTTCTTAAGCAGTTTTACTCTGATTCTGTATCTTTCATAGGAAGATACGCAACAATAATTTAAGGATTAACTTCTAGAGGGAAGAAAACAAATTGATAGAAATCGGTAAGTGTGGTGGGAGATAAGCCTCAGAGAGAACTGAGAAAAAAAAGAGGAAAAGGAAAATACAATGTAGATAGAAATGAAAAAGAAAAGGACATAAAGAGATAAGAGGAAGAAATGCTACAGTGAAGTTTAGGAAAGAAAAGCAAATATAATACCTGATCATTTTCACCTGGATATTTTAAATTCTTGAATTTTTTCCAGCAAATTGTGTGGAAATAAACACAGCAACTTTTATTGCACATTAGCTGAAAAAAGCCCTGGCAGAGAGATGGGGGAAAAGTAAGCTGTTTATAATGTGGCTACAGAAAAAGGTCAATTGGAATCATTTTTAAGTCAAGGGTTTTTACACAGCATTCAAAACGTACCAGCAGAGATTATGATCACCAAAGAACTTTACATCTTTAAAGACTGAAAAATTATGACTTAAAAAAAAATGAAGTAGGACCCAGAGTGTGAGTGTGAAATATCCTGAAGCCTCAGCGTGGAGGTACTTTTCTGAGCTATGTGTGGCAGCGTGATGATGGAAATGATGGACACGTTGAAGGAAGCTCAAAGAACAATGTTCTCCTAATTTTATCAGACTGTGAGACCACTTCACACTATTTTATTATGTCTACATAGCATTTCATATTATTTTCTTACTGATTCTCTTTAAAGCATTTCACAATTTTAGATAAAAACGTAAATTTTGCAAGTGGCTAAATATTTACATTGATAAGAAACTTTTAAAAATAAAATGTTTCCCTATGTAACTACTCAAGTTAGGTTAAGTAGACTGCCAAATCACTGACTCAAATGAGTAGCATTTTCTCTGAGGTCTGTTGCACAGTAAGTAAAATGTTACCAGCACCAGTCTGATGGAAATGTTTCTAAATATCTCTAACAACTCACTGATGGCAAGTCATGATACTTTTAAAAAACAGCTGCATGCTAATTTTTTATGTAGTTAGTTGTGGTTTGGCTTGCCTGGTTTTAAAAAGTATGTTAGTTTTAAAAACTGATTGATTAATGAAAAGTTTTTCTGTGCATAAAATAACTTACAATGGCTTCATTCTAGTCTGCTGGAGTGGAATTCTGAAGTTGTTTTATGTGGGTGTGCGGTTTTCAATTATTAGTAGAGTGGAAATGCACTTACATTTGCTTATTTTAACAAGAAGAAATCTAGGTTGCTGAAAATTTTCTTTTCCTTTTGGTACACTCAACATTAGCTCTTTTATGATTAAGTCTGATTTTAATAGATGCAGTAGGGTAGGACAAACTTCTCAAAAGGAACATTTTTGTCCATGGCATCATATGGGTGCCTTGTTAAATAAATTATAAAGACTAAGTTCCTTTCTCTCTCGATAGCAAAAATTAACAGGGGGTTGAATATTCCCTAATGGTTTTCCTTATGGCTCTGTTTCCAGCCATAATGAAATGAGAGGTCTCATAGTTAAGCCTTTTTCCATTCCGTTTTCCCCCCTCAACTGACCTCTGCTTCCCAAACTACTTCCCCATGTAATTCTGAGACTCAGCCTTTCAACTCCCTCCCAGAAAGTAGAATCTAACTTCTCATGGTTCTTCTGTACATAATCTGTTCTGGTTCTAGTACAAAATCCTCCAATTTGTACACTCCCTAGTGTTAGATTCAATAAATGATGTTTTATAATACTTACAGTTGATTTAAAATATTTCATACTATAAAGTATTAAAAAGCAGAGGATACATTGGTCAAGATACTTATTTACAGTTAGAAAATATGAACTCAAGAGATCTATTGTATAGCATAGTGACTATTGTTAAGGATGACATACTGCATTCTAGAAAAATATCAAGACAGTGTACATTACATGTTCTCAATAAAGGTGATCATTATATGAGATAATCCATTTGTATTAGTTGAATTCAATCTCACACTGTGTATATATGTATATCTATAATATGTGTGTATTTCTAATATCAGTGTATATAGTACATTAAATTTTATATTGATTTAAAATAATTTTTAAAAATGTTTAAAAAAATGAAGCAGTGATTTTTAAAACAAAATAGTAGAAACTAAACCAGTGATATCTGTAGGGGAAAATGTGGTCTACTCTTAGTCTTCATTTTCATGTTCCTCTTTTCTTCCAGTTCCAACTCCACACTACTGTTCTTCCGATTTTGTGTTACCTAACACCCACAGTTCACAGCTGTTCCCTTGGTAACAACACCTGAGCTCCTGTGTTACGTCTGTAAACATCACAGAAAAGATACCTGTTCCCTTTTAATAGGAATCCTGCTTAGATTACAAAACTCTAAATTGTATGCCTAGGACTTTCTGCTGCAAGCATTTATTTGATTGAGAATCCTGCATCCTTCCTGAACAGGTTTAGGACCACATTACTAGATCATCTAAACCAAACAGAGTATGCATGGTCCTTGTCACTGCACCTCACCGGGTCAATTTACCAATTTTTTTTACCCTAATGAACCAACAGATTTTAGCTGTCTCTCTCCATCTTCCTTAGGCTATACTACATTATGCCTTGGAACTGAAGTTTCAATTGTCTTTTAAAGTGAGGTCTAATTTGTACTGATGGTCACATCTTATTCTATCTTGTGGTTTCACAGTCTTCTGACTAATCAAAAGAGATCTGGGAATTCTTCAAATCAAAACTTACCTAATCCCTTCCCTCCTGTCTTGTTTCATTACTCACAAAGACCCACAGAAGACACAATAATCAATTAAACAATTACTGAGGAGTAGCAACCTATCTTTTAAGTGAAATGCTACTTCTCACAACGTTTAATATTTTTAATTATAAACAAGTTTTTAGATTATTTTCACTGTATGATTATAGGTATAATAATGTTTTGAAGTACATGTTACAGAAACCTGATGAAAATCCATTTATTTTTGATTGACTCAATATATCTCAGAGAAAGTCAAACAACTTCTCAATTGTAAAGATACTATAATTAAATTAACTACTTTTAACTTTATGAGCACATTTAATAAATAATCAGTTGGCAATTACAGTACCTTATAACTTGTGTTCTTTAAAATATCAGCTTCGCAAGACCGCTCACAATCTAGATAACTACAAATAGTCTGTTTCATTATATTACTTTCAGTTGTCTTCATAAAATTATTGAGGAGATCCTAGATTTTAAAAGTAAAAAGAACTTTTACGAGTTAGTAATTATAAATTAAGACAGTAATATTTCTAATGTTTATCATAAGTATATGTCCACATTAAATAACTGTTTTTGAAGAACTCGCATACATTTTTAAAAACTTAACAGAATGCATTTCCCTCATTCATGATAATCAATATATAATAAGTTTCTAAATCAGAAATACTAAATTTGTGACTGAATGATACAAAGAAAAGGGTATGTATATGCTTGGAACAATACCTCATCATTCTAACTTATAGCACTTAACATGTCCCTATTAAAACTGATTACACACACACACACACACACACACACACACACACGTCAAAATCAGCTCCTACGATAACACATTGGCAGCTGAACTGCTATAGTGGTACAACATGTCACTCACTATGATAACAGAAATAGAATGCAGAAATACATTTCCTCTTTTTAATTTTATTTTTCAAAATGTTTCGTTAATAGATGTTTGCAGTATGTATGTTTTTCTTGTGTAGTTAGTACATGTACATTATATATTTTAATTCTCTTTTTTCAGTGCCTTCCTTCCCTCTTC
>PVJA010008191.1:49020-65529 GCA_004027025.1 Myocastor coypus
AAAAAAAAAAAAAAAAAAAAGAAAGAAAGAAAAGGTTGAGAAAGTACATCAGAAGGAGCAACAAATAAAATGATAAAAATTACAAAAGAAATAATCCTAGAGAATCAGTCCAGTATGCAAAGAATAAGATAAACACAAAGTAAAGGAAAAATTAAGAAGAAAGTAGTAAGCAAATAAATCAAGAAAATATGCCAGGATGAAAAACTAGCTCTGGGGCCTGGTGAGATGGCTCAGTGGTCTAAACTGGCTGCTTAGGCAAGCTGAGGCAACCGCAGAGACTGCAGTTCAATCCCCCACACCACATGTTGTGCCAGCCTCACCAGCAAGGTAGGTTGAGCCAGCCATAATGTAAAAAAAAGAAACAAAAAACTTGTTCTAGCTCTGAACACTGTGGGCAGAAGTATTTTCTTTTAAAACTCTTAAAACAAAAATGGAACAAGTATAAAAGAAAAATACACATAAAGTTTTGAAAATCAGAGTAGGATAAGATTTCTTCAAAATATTATAAAACAAAAGGTGGCAAAAATACTTTTAGAAATGAAAAATTATTTTCAACTTACAATTCTATGATCAGGTAAGATATGAATGAAGTAGCCCAGAGGTAAATTATTTTGATACTTAAAAGTTTATACAAATTTACATCTCAAGCAAGTATTCACTTATGGGAAGCTGCTGGAGTAATTACACCACTAAACCAAGAGAGTTAACCGAAAAAGAGAAAAACTTGAATTCTAAGTCATACAAGAGTTCACTCTGCATACACAAGAGAAAAATAATCAATCAGAGCTTCCTGGGTGAAGTCAATTAATAAGAACTTAACCTAATAGTATATTACAATAACTCTGTGTGTGTGTGTGTGTGTGTGACAGAGACAGACAGACAGACAGACAGACAGACAGACAGGGTGCACAGGTGTATGAAGGTATATCTGTATTAAGTGGAAAATGTTCAGAAGAGTCAAAGTTATCTCTAGGAATTACAGATGATAGGGCAGAAAATTAATCTTTAGGTCATTTAAAAAATTTAAAATAATTTGTTTTGAGAACTGCATATCTTGTAAAACAAAAATTCACTGTAAGAGCTCAGACAACAGAGAAGAATATTGTGAAAAGAAGACAAAAAGAGTAAAAGAACTAAGTAGGGATAGCTTTAGACAAGTAGAGAAGTTCATGTCCTAAAAAATGTACAGTAAATCAAAGTTAAAAGTTATGATTATACTTTTTTTTTTTCTTTTTGAGACAGGGTCTCACTATGCAGTTCAGGTTGGCCTTGAGGCTTACTTTTGTAGCCTTTGGTCTTGAACTTGCACTGATCCTCCTGCCTCAACCTCCCAAGTGCTAGGATTATAGGCATGTGCCACCATGCCCAGCTAAAACTACTTCCTAGCTTTTATTTGTTTGTTTGTTTCTTTTTTTTTTTTTTTTTTTTGTGGGACCAGAGTTCGAACTCACAACTTGGCACTTGCCAGACCAGCGCTTGTGCCATGGAGCTATCTCCCCAGCCCCGATTATCTTGACAGTGCCCAAAATTATCTGTAGAGTCTATTACTGAGTACATTATAGTGCAAATAGTCCACTATAATTGAGATTTTTTTTTTTTTTTTTTTTTTTGGCAGGGTCTCAATATGCAGGTTCCACTCACAGTGATCCTCCTGTTTCCTGCCTCCCAAGTGCTGGGATTATAGGCGCATGCCACCACCTCCAGACTCCATCGCTGGCTCAGCATGTCTGAGAGCAGGGCCAGAGTCGTGGGGGGGTGGGGACGGGGACAAAGGAATCTAACCCTGGCCCCTTTGCTTCCCTAAGCAAGCACTTAGTCTGCTGAGTTATATCACCAGGCCTTAATTGAGAATATTTAATTTCTCTTTTATTATTAATTTATTTATTTAGGTACTGGGAATTGAATTCAGGACCTTGTGCTTGCCAAGGAGACATTCATACCCCTGAGATATGGCCCTGGTCCTTTAATTTGTCTTTTAGTTTTGTCAATTTTGTCATACAATTTGAGGATCTGTTATAAGAGCTATATACATTTTGAGTTGTCATAGCCCAGAATAACTCAATTTTCTATGGTTTTATGAAATATCTCTTTATTTTGAGGAATGGTTTTGGCCTAAAAGTGAATTAAATATAAGGATTGAGAAAGTTTAGAGTAAAAGTTTAAAAAGGTATCATTCAGACATTAACCATGAACAACAATAGCTATGTTCATATTAAACAAATTAAAGTGACTTATATAGCTTTTAATAAAATTTACCTAAAAAATAAAGAATACCAAAGACATATAGGGAAATGACACTCTCATATTTTCTTAAAAATATAAAGTGGCACAGTTTTTCTGAGAAGCCATGTAGAAATAAATTGCAGTAACTTTACAAGTAGGCAAATACTTGATTCATAATTTTTCTGAAAAATTAAATTTCATGAAATGATATGCAATATATGCAAAGATCACTTTATGTTAGAATAAAAAATTATAATATTTAAGATAAACTGACTATTCAACTATGAAAACTGGGTAAAATTAAAGTACAGTTATATGAGGAATTATGTGAAAATAATGTTCTATATTTAATTACTGGAAATCAAAGTACTATGTATTTCTAGAACACAAATGCAAATATATAACATTAAACCAATTTAGAAAAATAAAAGGTATCAAGTGTTTACACATGTAAGTCTGGTGGAAAGACACAAATAAAAATGTTAGCCACGACTAATGACACATGCCTGTAATTCCAGCACTCTTGAAGGCAGAGGCAGGAGAGCAAAAGACTCAGTCCCCACCTCAACAACTTGCAAAGCCATGTCTCAAAACAAAACAATAAAAAAGGATTGGGATATAGCTCAGTGCAGATGCCTGGGTTCAACCTCAGTGCCACAAACAAAAGAAAAAAGAAATGGAGAAAAGAAAGGAAAAAGAGGGCCCGGCAGGATGGCTCAGTGGTCTAAAGTGCCTGCTTAGGAAAGCTTAGGCGGCTTCAGGGACCGCGGGTTCGATCCCTGGCACCACATGCTGTGCCACCCCTGCCCTCAGGGCAGGCTGAGCTGGCCATAAAAATAAATAAACAAAAGTTAAAAAAAAAAAGAAAGGAAAAAGAAGGCTAATAATGTCCTTCCTATTTGAACAAATACATGTAAATTTTATTTTCATTTTTGGACATTTTTTCCAAGTTTTATGAACAAAGCATTTACTGCCTTACAAATTAATAATAAAGTAATGGTAAATATAACTTTTAAAAATGCATTCAACTATTACATTTGACTCTAGCCATGTAAAGTACTAGACCAGTGTGGATATTAATGGTCTCATCTTGCTTACTACATTTTTCTTACTTATTGAAACATACATTGCACTATAGGTGATAAAAGCTCAAGTCCTTTTTATGAAAAGCTCATTTCTAGTAACAGAATGTGCTTCCTATTGGATATCATGTATCTGGCTTAGATAATACTTTATCAAAGATAATTCTGATTAGTCACAGATAAAATGTTATTTCTTACTTTAAAAGTTGTTGGTAAATCTTCATCTTCTGTAGGATCTATGTCAAACCAAGGATCATTTAAATCTCCTATTTCTTGTAAGCTTTTATGAAATTCTAACAATCCTCCATTGTATCTGCAAGGCATTTCAGAATAAGGTTAGTCTTGAGGGGTACTCTAGCAACGTACAGTTTATCAATGATGTAAAAAGTAACCCTTTTGTGGTAAGCAGAGTGGTCATAGCCTCTGGCATGCTATACAAGTATAAATACTAGGACTCTGACCTGTGGTATAGTGGGATGAAATACAGGTGTAGGGGCGGCAACAGATTATGTAGTAGTTACAGGATGAACAGTATGAAAACCAATATAATTAAGGAATGGTAGATTTTGTTGGGTTTTGTTAAGTGTCTTGGAGGCCTTGAAGAAAGAGAATGACAGGCATATGTCAGTCAACTATTGATTCAGGACACATTGAAAAACAGATGACCTGCGTGGCACCATTTAGAGACTCTCATTTCCTACATTCCTAAAAATAATCTATTCTCTAAATAGGGATAGATATAATCATAAAGAAGAGCAATTTACAAATGAGAGCAAACCTACAGCCTTCACAGATTGGTTCTATCAACTCATACTATTCACCATCAGGATTATTACCCAGAATTTAGTCCTAAGTGTTGAACAATTCAAAGGAAGCCAAATGTAGAGCCTCAAATGGACTATTACACTATAATCAGGGCTTTGATAGAAACGAGCATACTCAAGAGAGATAAAATGAGGATATTTAACTGAAAGTAGTTATAAAAATTTGAGTTTTCAACTCTTTCTGTACCATCTACCTGGAAAAGACCTCTTCTTTGCTGCAGGAAAGCTACCTCTCACTAAGTAGAGACTATCCAAAAAATATTATCAGCAATGCATATAGCAAAAGAGGTCTTTCTGCCTGTTATCTTTCCTGTCCCATAAATGCCTTCAGAAAAGTATATCTAGGTTTAGGCGCAAAAGAGGAGCCCAGGAATAGAACAGAGGTCATGCCCAGGAAAAAAAAAAATGTTCATTGTAAGAACTGAAGAACCTATGTATACAGGCATAAACACCAGAGGAGTATTAAAAGTATAAACCAATGGACAAACACAAAGCTGAATAATGAAGTTATACTCATAAAGAACAATTCTTACAGAGCTCAACCTATACTTTCCCAGAAAAGACCCCTGAAGCCAGTCTTAACATAATGCCAAAAGGCTCCTGAAAACTTGGGTTAAATAATGGCCTATAGCAGGTGGAATAAACATGCAGGAAACTTCTTGGTCAAGATGAAAATTAGATAGCAGACACACAGAGGTAAGAATGTTAGAACGGACTTACTACATACAAACAGAAATTGGCATGCAACGTTGTTTGGTAATAAGAGCAAAAGGCTAGCATGCATGAGGCCCACAGCTCAAGTCTAGCACCATGAAGAACAAACAAAGAACATAGTACTCAACCCTAGACAATGTAGACAATGTTCCTGGGAAGGTTCACAGGAATTCATCTGTCAGTACATTAAGAAATATAGAGTACAGAGAACATCAGTGACTGAGAATCTGAGTAATGGGTGTCCTGTAGAGGACAGGGATGAAAATAATGATGCTACATACAACCGAGTTTTCTAGTGTCAGTAATCTACAAAATAAATTCTTTCCAATGCCTACTAAGAGAATAAAATGTAATTTGTACAAAAATTATAAAAAGTAGTTGTGAGGAAGGATAGCAGTACATATTTTTGGTCTTGTCTCATGCTATGTTAATTATCCTATTCTGTCAATATAGACTGAAGGGATTTTCATCATCTTTACATTTTTGTAAAGCACAATATTAGACCACTAAATGGACAGTATGATGTTAATCAGACCTAGAATGCAGGAAGACTTTAAATATCTTAATGAAAAAGGGCAAGTCACAAAGATAGACTACAAATGAAAAAAAAAAAAAAAACCAAAAAACAAAAAACAAAAAAACAAAACTACTGTGCGGGTGACACTTTTAGGTATAATTTAGCCCATCAGTACTAATTCATAGGAATTGCTCAAGTAAATTCTAATTTATCCCATAAGTCTCACCAAACCAGTATTTTCTGAAGGAGATTTCTGATTTTTAAATCCAGGCTGGAGTTCTAATAAAGACTTGTATGGTTCGCTACATAGTCCCTCACAGATCTTTAGCATTTACCACATTTCATAATTGAGAATTTTATGAATGATTATTTTATTAAAGTTGATATCCTTCACCATACTGCCTGCTACATGAGGGTAAGAATTACTCTCCGCCAACTAACACTGTCTAGGCTATGATATCCACTGATTTACTGAAATCCTCAGTAAATAAAATGCAAAGCTTAAGGATCTCTATTTAGGAAGCAAACAGGTAATCTATGTGGAGGTTCTTCTGAATAATTTACTTTCTTAAAATACAAGATAATTAATATTCCTCAGCATTTATACCCCTTTAACTCTTTATAAGTACATCTATACTTTGAACAACTATCATAAGTCACTGGTGACACTATTAAAAATTGTAACCATCATTCACTTATTACATATTACATATTTTGTGGCCTAGTCACTGTTAATCACCTATAATATCTTTATGAGATGCAAAGTACTATTAGCTCCACTTCAGATTAAAACATAAAGGTTAATTTTCATAGGGTAAATAGAAGATAACGTATGTGGATTTTGGTCTGTCAGACTCCAAAACCTACATTTATGTCAATGAGAGGCTGCTTCTGACTGCCATGGCCTATTAAGTTTGTTATTTAATATTTTTTGAGTACATTAAAGAATTTATCTATAGGAAAAGTATAAAACAGTTTGCATGCACAAATGCCATGATGCCTTGTATACTGCTACTTCTTATCCTCATTTTATAATGCTGAAAGTTAACACTAATGATCCACCTATTAAATGAAATCTTTACCTCTTTTGAGCACATCGAAGTAAACCACGTCCAAAATAGACTAAAGACATAAAGTTTTCATAAATTTCATTTTCTTGGATCACCATCTTCATCACCAGGAATTTATTCTCAGCTTCTGCATAATCCTGTAGTAACATAAACTAGGTTTGGCTGATGTGAAAAGTATTTTAACAATAAAAAATTATTTCCCAAAATGAAGAAATTTGGGCAACTTTAAGAGTGATATAGTTATCCTGTCACCTTTCTCAGCTCTCTAATCTTACCATCTCTGTATGTGATGACACAGATAATGTACTTCATGCCAAAAATATTTACTTAAAAATATGCAACATCAGCCTTCAAGATAAAAAATTATATTTTTATATAAAAGAAATAACTATTTCTTGGCAAATTAGGGGCTTTCTGAAATGATTTGAGCTCACTTCTTTGTAATTATTCTCAAATTTACTAATTGTAACATGTCTTCAAATTTTTCAAATAGAAAATAGATGGCTTCTTTATAAAACTTGGCATTATAGTGGAATCTTAGGGCCTTTACATAGTAAGGGTAAATATATCCCCAGTACTTAAAATTTTTTTAAGACAGGGTCGCATTACATTGCCAAATTTTGGAGGTTGGGCTCAAACTTGCGATCCTCTCGCCTTGGTCTTCCAGAGTTCTAGTAATACAAGTATGTGCCACTGAACTCAGCTAAGAAATGGCTTTAGTCTCTTTGGGGGAAGGAAGCGTTTATTATAAGCAATGCAGAAGTAAAGATCTATTTCAACTGTAACAAATGCTTCAGTCATAATTAATAACACAGAACCAGGTGTGGTGGTGCATACCTATTATCCCAGCATTTGGAAGGCTGAGGCAGGTGGATTGGTGCGAGTTCAAGACCAGCCTGGGCTACAAAAGTGAGCTCAAGGCCAGCCTAAACTGCATAAGGAGACCCTGTCTCAAAAAGAAAAAAATTTAATAACACAGTAACAATGGCAATAGTTTTTTCTGGAAAAAAAAGTTAAATGCTAGATGACCTTGTTTAAAAATATTTTCAAGTCACATTAATAATTTGAATTACAGTAAATTACTTAATATATACAGAACCAGGTTTTCATAGTTTGTGTCTAGTTGTTTTCCCAAAGCCTCATTTAAGTCATGTAGTGGACTTCTAGAATTTGTGATTAATTCACGATCTACTGGGATTGTGGGTCTGAGTACTACTGGGATCATGGGTGTGAGTGCTACACCCAGCCTGGGGCAGATAGCCTTAATGTAATATAAGAGAGAAAGAGATAGACTTGCTCTCTGTAGCAATGTTGTGGTTACTCCTTTCCTTTATTCTTGCTGTTTTGCTGCCATGAATTGCTAACCTCTCCCATGTGCCAGTCTGCCTTGAAACCAACAGTAACTGGTAACAGAAACTTCCAGTAACTGTGAGCTAAATAAACTTTTCTTTCCTTCATTTTGAGTGTCAGATATTTATCCCAGCAAAGAGTGTAAGAGTAACCTAGGCCAAGTTTGGTACCAGGAGTAGGGTTGTTTATGGCTAAACCTGACCATGCGGATTACAAGCTTTTGAAATGACTTATGGGAAGAGATAGAAAAGGTTTTGAGATGTTGTCTACAAGAGAAGCACACAAACAGCTTCAACTGCTCTGTATGGGAATTCTGGTCAGACCTCAGAAGACAGGAAGGCTGATGGAAATCCTGCATATAGACCAGGCTGGGGAGGCTTCTGTTGGGAAAAGGACTGCATTGGTTGTTGGACTCCAGATCATTTGTTTTAAGGCTTGGCAGGTTTGTCTGAATTTTGCTGGTGTCCAGAGACTTTGCTTGTAACTGAGACTAAGCCTGGTGGACTAATTAATCTTTCAAAAGATGTTTCAAAGCAGCCAAATGTTGAGGCAGTATCATGACTATTTTGAGGGCTTTGGGCTAGATTTGTGCTGGCAATCAAGAGCAAAGAGCCCAGCAGGATGATTTAAAATGTTGTGAGTTTGGTCAGAAAGGAAGCTCCAATAAAGCTGTGGAATGTAAAGATAAATCTATGAGGATCCCCACTGCCAAGAAGGAATGAGATGGATGGCCTGAGGGCATCACAGGAGGCTGCAGGTCTCCACTCTTCACAACCTCAGAACTGCAAAGGTCAGGGATATTTTCTTGGGGAAAAAGCTAATGAGCCCCACATTTAAGAATGGGAGCAGTGTCCACACAAAGTTCCAGAATGACACTGGCGTGGAAAATTTATTCCTAGAAATCAGAGTCAAAAGGTTCAGCAATCCAGTCACTTGGTGGCTACATCCAAGAGAGAAGAAAGCTTTTCTAAATCAACATTCTAATTTGCTAAAATGAAGTCAATGTACAGACAGAGATTTATAATGGGCAACCGCCCACTCCCCCCAACTACATACGTACTTCTTTTTTCCCTCTTTCTGTGAGTGCTATTCCATACAAAAACAGTAGGGTCAAATAATAACCAGTATCGATTTGGTATGCCTACAAAAAAAGAAAAATGTTAGACACTTTTAAAATGAGCTACTTTACAGCATAACAAGTTAACTAGATATCCTGGGTCTGCTTATTTATTAAGAATAGTAAAAATTATCATTATATTATCAACCATTTAGTATATATTATAAAGAATATTATGTATTTGATAATGTGATCCAAGAGGAGGAATTTGGTTCAGGAAAATGAAAGCAAAATTTTGTTACATTAAATCTTCCCCAATTTTTTGTCTGATAGTATTTTACATATGAGAACAATTTCAGTGATAATATAATGAACAGAAAAATACCTACTCCCACCATAAAAAAATGCAATGATCTGTTAAATCAAAATCCACTTCTTCCCATGTGAGTTTTGCCATAATAGTATAAACATAAAACATCATTGCTACAATAAAAAGTTAAAATGTGTGCTTATTTCCTTCATTAAGTCTAAGATATGCAAAATTACGGAGATTAAAGATTAGGAAAGATAGAGAAAGAATTGGTTCTGACTAAAGATATCTGTAACTTGGATTTCAGTAACATTCCTACTACTGAAGAAGGTGGTTCACTATGCTTCTTTGCAAATAACAGGATTTATGTTTGGCTCTGGGAAATTCTTTCGGAATATGAAATTTTGGCACATAGCAAGCAGAAGGTATTTGTTGTGGTTTATGTCTAGTTGTACCCCCAAAGCCTCATGCAGTCATGGGGCATGGCTTCTATAGATTGAGACTTGATTCATGATCTCTGGGACTGTGTTTTAGTACTGATGGGATTATCGATCTGAGTAAGGCTGAGGCTATGGGTGTGGTCTAGGGCAGATATCCTAAGGCGGAGAGCCTGAATGTAATATAAAGAGTGACAGAGAGACAGACTAAAGCTGTAGCTGTTGCTCTCTGCTACCCTATTTGGTTGGTTTCCTCTGCCACCATTTTGTTGCTGTTCTACCACCATGAACTGGATGCTCTCTGCCCTGTTTCACTCAGTCTTGGGGCAGCCGAATATGGACTGAAACCTCTACGAACCGTGAGCTTTAAACCTTTCTTTCCTTCATTTTGAGTGTCGGGTTTTGTCCCAGCAATGAATAAAAAGTAACTAAGACAGTATCCAGTCTCCAATAAATATTTGGAACACTGACTGTATAATGTGCTACTTCTGACAAAAACAATCAAACATGTAGCTATATTGTTTTTGACATGGAGTGGGAATAAAGTTTATTCTCTGACTCTTTATGGGGGAAGAAACAAAAAGACCTGCAAGCAGATTCTTTCAAATTCCACTGGGCTTCTCACTTTATAATCTGACAAGCATCTTTGTTACTGTAATTTTGGTCTCTGGTAATACTAAAGGCCCTGGATATAATATCAACAGTATCTATGTCAATGTCTGTCTTTTGATAATGTACTACAAAATGTAAGATGTAACTATTCAAAGAAACTGGGTGAAAAGTACAAAGAGACCTCCCTCTGTACTTTTGCATACACAGCTTCAATTTCTGTAAATCTATAGTTAACTCTAAGTGAAAAAAAAATGCCTATAGAGAAATTATTTTCCATTCTGCTTATGATGGTTGACTTTATGAATCAACTTAACTGGTCATAGAGTGCCCAGATTAAATATCCTTTTCTAAGTGTATTTGTGAGACTGTGTCCAGAAATATTAGGGTTTGAATCATTGTACTCAGTATAATTGACCATCCTCCTGAACACGACTACCTTCCAATTCACTACGGCTTTAGTAATACAAGTACAAAGGAGAATTTGCCATTTATTGCTGTCCACCTCTTGGTGAGATAGGATTTATCTTTTGCTCTCAGACTGAATATATATATGAATGAAATTATATTACAAGCTTTATTGGATTTTCTGTTAGCAGACACCAGATCATGAAACTTAACCTCTATAATCACATGAGCCAATTCTTCATAATATATCATCTGTAAATATTTCTCATAATAAATTAGATCACATTATTTACATACATTTTCTCTGAGATTCTGTTTCTCTGGACAATCTTATTTTTCTTTGCTCTTCAATTATACACGACTGAGGATTCTAACCATACTGTGTCATGTGACCTCTTTTAACTGCAATTGTTCCATACTACATAAATGTTTTTCCAAGTACAGGAATAATAAATATCTATAGAATATAATCTTTCTATCTGTACTCATCGAACTGTATTCCTTTCACAAAAAAAAAAAAAAATACTATTTATGACCAATAGTATATATATGTTTCTGAGATAACTGACTACAGTTAAAAGTTTTACTTCAAACTCCAGTGGAGACAGACACATCTTTTTTTGGCTAAATGGATTGATTAAGTTTACAGATAAGACCTTCCTGTAATATCGAACTGGTTTTCACTTTAAAATCTGTATATGTGCATAGGCAATATGGTGTCATAGCTCAGAGACCAAACTCTGAAGCCACAACTGTTACCAGTTGTATACTCCTCTGACTACCTACTACGAGGGAAATTTATTTTTATTTTTATTTTTTTTTTAAAGAATTTTTAAATCTTTATTTATTTATTTATTTATTTATTCTTGTTTCAGAAGCCTTGTTTGTTTATTCACTCATGTTTATGGCCTGCTCAGCCCACCCCAAGGGTAGGGCTGGCGCAGCATGTGGTGCCAGGGATCGAACCGCAGTTCCTGAAGCTGCCCAAGCCTTCCCAAGCAGGTGCTTTAGACCACTGAGCCATCCTGCCAGGCCCCTACGAGGGAAATTTAGAAAATTATTTAATCTGTCTCAAATTCTTAACATAAAATGAGAAAAATAAGATGTAGCAATCATGAAGAGTAAACGAGCCAATCTTTACGAAGTGTTTAGAAGAGTGGCTATCATATAGCAAGCACTAAATAAGTATAAACTATGATTTTATAATTTTTTGATAAAAAACACATTCATATAACATAGCCCACAGCCTACACAGTTCTAAATAAAAACATTATTTTTCAGAAGATGTAGAATTATAGAAATGCAATGATAAGGCAAAAAGCTCTGGAAATGTGAAGCTGAAAGTAGAACACTTGTAACTTAAAGCCCTTATCTTTCCTTCCACCTTATCTCAGTTAACAGCCTATTTCATGTACTAGAACCAAATCGATTCATAAATATTATTGGTAACTAGAACCAGCCTTCAAACCCCATAACTGTCTCCTATAAGGTCTTCCCCCTATTTGTGGAATTGAAGGACAGGAGAGTCATGTGGATAAAGCAGTAAGTAGTCTGCTTTTACCATGGCAATTCCAATTTAGCCCACAAGTGGTACTAAGATAGTAAGCTCTTCCATTTCCTAGTTTAAGATGCAGTTTTGAAATAGTGCCTACTAGAAAAAGGGTAAGCAATGGGTACTTGTTAGTATTTATTTTATGCTGATTTATTTCACTAACTAGCAATCTAGTCAGAAATAAATATAAGTATGCAGGATCCAATAAGTTCTGAGGATCATAAGTTGTAACTTCTTTTTTCTTTGTTTAATTTTTTTTAATCCATCCAGAACCTCCATGGAGCATTATATATCAGTGCTTAGAATTATAGTCCTGATAGTATTCATGAATTATTTTTTTAACCTTTTTGCACGTTCTTCTAATTGGCTTGAGGGTACCCAGACATTCCTTTCTGAAAATAACTAATTGTTTTTTTTAATGGACATTGTACAGGACCTTACTATACAGACTGAAGTAGTGACCCTCCTGTTTCAGGCTCCCCAGTACTGGAATTACAGGTGTGCTGCATCACGCCCAGACCTTGTGGCCAACACAATGCACCCAGGGGCAGGGCAACCTTAATCTCTCTGCTATTAACATGAAAACTTACTTTACTGATCTAACTACACAAAGAATTTTTTTTCCCTTTTACTGTCCTGCTTTACTAGTTGCAGTTTATTTATTTATTTATTTTAGTACTAAAGGTTGATCCCAGGCTCTTATGAATACTAGGGAAAGGTTCAACAACTGAGGTACATCACCATCTCTCTCTCAATCTATTTTTTTACTATGAGACAGTTTTATTAAATTCCAAGCTGGCTTCATATCCTTCTGTTTGATGCTACTTAGTTTAGAGATTAAGGGTGTTGAGTACCACATCCAATGGTGCTCAGATTTTTTATAATTTTTGTCTCTTAGGTTGTTCCATTTATTTCTGAAGTATCATCTGATAGATGCATTTTTAAAATTTTACCAATAACACACAGCTGGCAAGATAGCTCAGCAGTCTAAAGTGCTTGCTTAGGAAATGTTAGGCAACCGCAGACCATGCTTCAATCCTGGGTACCACATGGTGTGCCAGCCCCACTCCCAGGACAGGCTGAGTCATAAATAAAAGTATAATAATAATAATAATAACAATAATAATAATAATAATAATGATAATAAAACAGTTAAATTAAAAAAATACCAGTAATGATGTTCCAATTTTTACAAATAGAGAAATAGCAGAATAGAAGCTGATTAATAACTAGGGGAAATAGGAAGCTTCTTTATTACTTCAGCAAATAAAAATGTATATATTTACCAGACAAATGATCAAATTAACAGTTTTATAACCTCACATAGCTATCAATTGTTTTTCTTTTGTGTGTATAGAGAAAAGACTATTCTCCTAACTGAAATTTTGCAACCTTGGATGAAGATCTCTTCCTAACCCCAGTCGCTAGTGACCACCAGTCTATATTTTATTTTTAGGTATTCAATGTTTTAGATACAATGTCATGATTTATGTGTCTTTTTGTGCCTGGCTTTTTTTTTTTGAAGTTCACAAATCTCCACTTGTAAGTCAGAAAGTGCATTATTGTTAAGTGTCTTTATGATTAAAAAGAAAAAATAAAGTCTGGTAAAGAAGAGGACTAGAATAAGCTCACTGAAGACATATAGTCCATGCAGAAATATAAAGCACACACAAAAACTTTCAGGTAATAAATTGGTATGTACCCTTCCTTAGAGATAACAAAAGTACACTAATTGGCTTACATCTCTAAATAAGCACATATTCTTGTTTTCTCATTGAAAAATTCTACACAAATTCATCATATAGAACTTTCAGAGACAAAACACCTACTGTATAATTAGTAGCTTGCATACTTCTCAGAGCTATTTCCAATTGTGTTATTAAAAAACGTAAAGTTAAAGCAGGAACGATTTCCTCCCCATTCTGGCTACTGGCTGCAACTTCTCTCTGTGGGAAAATAATTTAGTTAGACATTTCTATAAGTTAGAACAAATATCTATATACACTTATGTTATGCAAATACATGCTCACTGTAGAAAATTTAGCAACACAAAAAGATGATTTTAAAAAATTCATACCAGTCAGATAATTGTTCTAATATTTAAACATTGTGATGAAGCTCCTTTTAACTATTTTCTCAAAGCACAAAATGCATTCATCTGCCTGTCAAACAAGAGACATTAACAAATCCTGTTTACAGAAATAATAGCACATACATTCAAATATATGAGAAAAATGAAACACATAATAAGAGAAGCATACAGAACTCCAACTAGCAATGATTTTAAAAAAAAAAAATCCTTTTCATGACACATATCAAAAGTTCAACATAGGGACAGAATCTAAAAAGTTGTCACTGATAAACAGCAAATCACTAACAAAGGTAAATCCATTACAGTTACAGCAGACTTCTCAGCATAGGCTTTACAGACCAAGAGAGTTTGGAGTGAACTGTTACAAGACCTAAAAGGGGTAAAATCAAAAACAAAAACAAAACAAAAATCTTTCAGATCAGACTTATATGTCCTATAAAAATATCTTTCAAAATTGATGGAAAAATAAGGTATTTCTCTGATAAATAACACCTAGAACAATTTATAAATATGAAGCCTGCACTAAAAAATAATCAAGAAACTTCTAGAATGAGAAAATTAAGTGAATAATGCCAAAAAGTGTAACAGGATGAATACAATAGCCAGGGGTCAGTACTTAAGCAAAAAAGGGGGATAAAAAGGAAACCAGGAAGAGGAAAATAAAGCAAAGACATGAATAAATTACTAACTCTCAGTAGTAACTCTTGATATGAATGGTCTCAATTTTCCAATCAAAAATTAGCAGAGCCGGGTGTGGTGGCACACGCCTGTAATCCCAGCACTCGGGAGGCTGAGGCAGAATTGGTGCAAGTTCGAGACCAGCCTGGGCTACAAAAGTGAGCTCAAGGCCAGCCCGAACTGCATAACAAGACCCTGTCTCAAAAAAGACAAAAAAGACAAAAAAAAAAAAAAAAAAAAAAAAAAAAAAAAAAAAAAAAAAAAAAAAAAAAAAAAAAAAAAAAAAAAAAAAAAAAAAAAAAAAAAAAAATTAGCAGAATAGGCCAAAAAATGAAACTTAATACTGCACTGTATAAAGAAAACATATAATTAAAAATTACAGATTAAAGGATGAAAATTAATATTCTATACAAATAGAATCTGAGAAAAAGGAGAAACCTATTCTAATTTCTCACTGAGTGGATTTCAGGCCAAAACTGCTCAGAAGTGGTAAGGAAGGTGTTATGGTTTATGTCTAGTTGTCCCCCCAAAGCCTCATGGAGTCATTGGGCGGGGACTTCTAGAGTTTGAGACTTGATCCATGATCCCTGGGATTATAGGTTTTAGTACTGATGGGATTATGGGTGGAAGTACTTCTGGGATTATAGGTGTAGCCTAGGGCGGGAGCTAAGGCAGAGAGCCTGAATGTAATATAAAGAGAGACAGAGACAGACTGGGGCTCTAGCTGTTGCTGTTGCTCTGCTGCCCTGATTGACTGGCTGCCTCTGCTGGCATTTTGTTGCTGTTCCGCAGCCATGAACTGGATGCTCTCTGCTCTGTTCCACTCAGCCTTGGGCCAGCGGAATATGGACTGAAACCTCCACAAACTGTGAGCTAAAAAACCCTTTCCTTCCTTCATTTTGAGTGTCGGGTATTTGTTCCAGCAACGGGCAAAAAAGTAACTAATACAGATTTGGGTACCAGAGAAGTGGGGTCATTGCTGTGACTATACCTGACAATGTGGATTATAAACTTTTGGAAATGGCTTATGGGAAGAGATAGGAAAGGTTCAGAGATGTTGGCTGAAAACAAAGCCTTAGAACAGCTTTGGCTGTTCAGCTTGGGCGATTTTGGTCAGAGCTTAGACCAGAAGACTGACAGAAGGCCTGCCTGTAAAGATCAGGCTGAGGAGGTTTCTGCTGGAAAAAAAGACAGCATTGGTCATTGGACTCCATATGATTTGTGCTATGGATTGGCTGAAAGTCTTTCGGAATTTTGCTCGTGCCCAGAGACTTTGCCTAAGACTGAGATTAAGCATGGCGGACTGATTAATCTTTCAAGAGACATTTCAAAGCAGCAAACTATTGGGGCGGTGGCGTGGTTGTTATTGGCAGCTTTTAGCCAGATGTATGTTGAAAATCAAGAGAAAAGAGCCAAGCAGGATGATTTAAAATGTGAGTTTGACCAGAAAGGAAACACCAGGAGAGCTGTGGACTGCAAAGATGGAACTGAGAGGATCTCCATTGCTGGGAAGGAACCAGCGAATGGAAAAGATGGCCTGAGGGCATCACAAGAGGTGGCAGCTGTCTATGCTTTGCAGCCCCAGA